>JADRCD010103525.1:0-12876 GCA_019843815.1 Montemys delectorum | reverse complement strand
CCACCCACCCACCCACCCATCCATCCACCCACCCATCCATCCACCCAGGCACTCTTGTGTGGTTAAGGTACAGCTAGTGGGAGACCCTAGGGGCTTTATTGGAGTCATTAGGGATGTTGATATCTTTTTCTCCATCTACTGAAGGTGTGTGAGGTTTGGCTTTTGACCCTAACCCTCTGCACCCATTAAATTCTAGGTCAGAACTCAAAGCAGGGGCAGCTCCTGGGGGACTACAGCCGAGTGATTTCCCTATCCAGAGAGTAAAGAGTGAATCTAGGCAGAATGTCTCTCCATACTTTGGGGAAATCCTCCTCACACAGTTAGTTTCTCGCTGGTGGTTTTGTCCCTGCCCAAGATGAGGGACCCACATGAAACTGGAAACAAAACTCTAAGCACTCAAGATCTGGATTTTATTTTTATTTATTTATTTATTTTTGAGCTAGGGTACCTTCTTCATTGAATAATACTTTCAACTCTCTCTTCCTGTTGTATGTTATCCATAAATACAGAGAAAAATAGGTTACACATATACAAATTTAAAAACAAACAAACAAACAAACAAACAAACCTTTACAATTCTTTTTGGATAGCCAGGTAATTACATATTGCTATTTCCTGGTGATCGAACCCTGAGCTAAATAAACACTAGGGTAGAAGGTATAAAACAGTAAATACATGGATGCATACATTCATGAAATGTGAGCATGCAGTGTGCACTGTAAAGAACAAAATTTACTCACACTTCAAGGCTTCTCTAAGCCCTTTGCTCTACAATGATTGTGATCCATAGAGTCTTTTCAGAGGCATCTCTGAGTGACCTGGCAAACTTCTTCCCAGCCTCTGTGTCTGGGGTCTGGGCTGAGAGATGCCCTGGGGCAGAGTGGGCTGATGGCTCTGACTGGCCCTGCTCCCTGGGTCAACCCAGGGCTCAGTGTCCGCCCCTCATCAATCTAACCCTGGGAAGGGAAGGAGCAAGAATGTGTATCTGTTGTCCAAGCTCAGCTCAAGAGGGCCTGGCTGGGGGTTGGGGGGTGGAGGGTGGCAGCTTGGTTCTTTCCTGAGTACAGGACTCTCTTGCTGGGACCAGCATTTCTGCAGCTCAAGACCAGAGACGCAGATCACCAACCTTGTCTGACATGGGCCAAGTGCTGTGGACCAAGTACTGTTGTGTCACTTGCTAATTATTTTTCTTTTAATATTCCATTTACTTTTTTGGTTTTCTTCTTGGTGCGGGGATCGAACCGGGTGTCCTGAGCATACCTCCAAGTTCAACGACCTCTTTGTCTTTAGGCAATGTGTCTATATGTGATATATGTGATACTGTTCTAGGAGTATACATGCAGATAATCCTTCAAAAATTGTAATCTTGCTCTATATTCTGATTTTTTTTGTAATTGAAACATCTTTAGTTAATTACAAAGGATGTATGTGTGTTGTTGAGGATTGAGCCTAAAACCTTTAGATCTTTAAAAAAAAGTTTAAATTCTGGGAAATTGTGCAAAAGAATCTAAGTAGCATGCTGCCAACAGCCTTGTGTGGGTTCTGAGCTGTGATTGCTAGTAACTCGTGGTCAACTGTATTTATCCTGATCCACTTTCTGCCTCTCTGGTCCATTTAGGCAAACCCCAACCATCAAAGGAAAACGAACACACTTGCTCTCTGCTTTTTAAAAATCTCGATAGACTATACCACACAACCTTGGCCGTTTTAGCTTTTATTGAGTTCTGGGCCACGAGCTTGCAAAACCAGTACACCTCCAGCCTCTATTTTAACCATTTTAAAGTTTATATTTTAGTGTCAACGAAGAAGAATCCCAGTGCTGCTCAAGCATCCTCCACCCATCTCTTGCATCTTAGACGACTGGGACTCGGTACTCACTGATCAATGGCTGCCATGTGGCCTCTCCCTGCCCCCAGCAGCCGCTGCTGTAACCATGGGTCTACGGTGGTGATTCCTCATATCATATGTGACCAGTAGCCTCATGAGGATGGAATCATGGTTTCCTTTTGTGTCTAGCTTATTTCATTAGACAACGTTCTCAATGTTCACCCGTGTTATAGGGTGAATAGGAATTCCCTTCTGCCTGGAGAATGGTTTTAACCCTCAAGTTTAACAGCTTCACCCTTTTGTTTTGCTTTGCTTTGCTTTTGGTAACTTTATTTGGAAAAGTATTAAAATAACTGATTTTTAAGGATAATCTGCCCCCACTCCACTCAAAGTGCTACCCAGTGGGAAGGGTGTCAATGGCTCTCTCATCCTACCTGAGCTCATTTTTGGGATTTTGTACCTGCCTGCTTCTTGAGGACATGGCACAGTAAATGCATCCAAAAAGCAGACACTTCATCAATGCAGGCATCCCATGGTACCTGAGGGGGATTGGTTTTAGGACTCCCAACTCCATTTCAATATCCTCTAACACGTCACAGAAACCAACACAATATTTCCATGTAGTTTATGCGTATCATCTCATATATTGTAAATCATCTGTATATTACTTATAAAACCTATAATGTCAGTGCCACATGGATAGTTATTACATTGCATTATCTAGAGATTGACAAGCAACCTGAAAAAATAAAGGTCTGGGTTTTTTGTTGTTGTTGTTGTTGTTTTTTTTTAGTATTTTTAAAAAATTTTTAAAAAGTTGTCAAGCCCCCAAATGCTGAGCCCTCAGAGGGGAAGATATGAAGGGCTGACTGTACTTAATTGTATTTTCTGTGAATATAAAATCTAGACAGCCAGAGAGGTTAAACAGTGGAGAAGCTATGGGCAGTAGGATCATCCTATCCTGAACCTAAAAACATTTCTCAGGGAGTTCAAGTCTCTTTAGAGTCAGCAAAACAATCCTCTAAGTATCTCTAAAAATGGAATGTGGGCTGGAGAGATAGCTCAGCAGGTGGAATGCTTACCATACTTGTACATATGTGCACAAAGACAATGGCACATAAACATAAATAAAAGTAAAAAAAAAAAAAATTAAAAAGATAATTGTGATTCCAGGAACCCATAGAGCGTTCACTTCCTCTCAGCTCAGGACCCTTCCCAGCCTCTAGGTCTTTTATGCCTTCTTTTCCTTGCTGGGATGGCGATGACCCTTCAACCTCCCCCCACCCCCCGAACCCGGGGAAAGAATGCTAGGCGTGAGGGTGCCCGTGGGGAGACAGGCAGATCCCTGGAGGTTCACTGGCCAGGCAGCTCGTCTGATCTATGAGTTCCAAGCCAGCAGGAGACCTTATGTCCAATCACAGCCATCCTACACTAAGTCATCAACTCCCAAACCACCACCAGGAGCGAGTAACAAAGTCTGTGTTGCGGTTACACAGTGGGTGCTTCCTGCGCGTCAAGAGAGATCAACGGAGGGTACTTCGTGCGCATCAAGAGAGATCAACCGGAGGGTACTTCGTGGGCATCAAGAGAGATCAACCGGAGGGTACTTCGTGTGCGTCAAGAGAGATCAACCGTTGAATTAGTGTAAAAGGTGTGATGGATGGGGCTGACTATGCGACTCAGCAGTCAAGAGCACTTTCTGCTCTTGCTGAGGAGGACACCGATTTGGTCCCCTGCATCCACAGCTGACGGCTCCCAATGACCCACAGCACTAGGAGAATGAATGTTGCCTCCTCTGGCCTTCGAAAGCATTGGCATATACACAGCCATAGACACATACACATAATCAAAGTCAAAGTGAGAAATAAATTCTGTAAAGATACTGTGGATCCAAGAGCCCACAGAGCATTCAGGTCCCTTCCGAGCCCCGGGGTCTTCTCCATCCTCTTTTCCCTGCTGCGGTGGTGGTGACTGCTGACCTACTGACCTTCGAGGAGGGTCAAAAGCTGAGATTAGTGACAGGCAGCATTCCTTGCCTTCCTTTACCGCGTCCCTGTTTTCCTTCCATGGAGCTGTGCTGTGCTGATGGTAGGAGCTGCCTCAGGCTGGACCCTTTTCCCACAGCTGATGCTCCGGGCTAGTCCTTTGGTTTTCCTTTTGGTCAGGGCTCTGACCACGCCAACTTTATCTCCCTTTTCCTTTTGTGAAACAAACAACAAAAAGGGGACATGATTGTAGAAGATGTGGCACATGGATGAGTGTTAGTACTTAAGCCGGTGCCTCTTTTTTTTCCCCCTTGCATGGGTGGTATGTGGGCACACAGTCATGAGAGCTAATGATAGCTTTTTTTCTTCCGGTCTCCTGCCCACCTCCCAGTCACCTCCATAAGAGCTCCTTGTCTGAGGCACTGATTTGTCCCTTAGTCATCGCCTGCTTATGATGGTCATTTCCAGTTGCCTCTGTGTTTATTTCAATCTGTATTGTTTTTTTTTTTCCCCTTCTCACTCTGGTGATTCACACTGGCTCCTTCTATTTTATGGTGGCTTCTTCTGGAACCAGCCTGGGACCACCAGTTTTAAGTTTATGTTCCTTAGCAGGGTTTGTATTCAGGACACTTGTATGGAATGAACAAAGGCTGCTCTCTGGAGGTCGGGTGGAGGGGCAGGGTGGCAACTCAACCCCACAGGCTCCACAGCTGAAGCAGAGGTGGGAATAAACCCAGATCCAGGCTTCCCTTTCAGTTCCTAGCTCTCATCCGATGGTCATTGTCCTAAAAGAAAGCAAGCCTGAGCAGATGTGGCCATCGGCCAGTGTGCAACAGTGTTCCATGCATCTCCTGAGGTTATCACTAGATGGAGAAATGAGACAAACAGGTTGCATCCTCAGGAGATCTTTCCTTGGCTTGCTTAGCTACTCATCACGTCAATGGAGGGTGCTAGATTTGGGTTTCCTGGTATAGCAATGTTTTCTCTAGTCCTTTTCTTAGATGCTCTAGTTGTCTGGCTAGAGTACCTGCTGACCATGTGCAAGTCCTGGCTTCAAGCCCTAACACTGAGACAAACAAGCATAACCATTAACTGCTTAACTTAACATGAGACTGCCAATGTTTTGAATAAAAAGAGCTCAAGAACACTGGTGGTTCCCGTTTGAAAAACAGCAGTGTGGCATACACAGCTAGGACTCTGTTTCCTATCCTTAACACTTTACCAATCTCTAAATGTCTCTTGCTAAAGTCTCCCTACTGAATCATGCTGAGTAGGACATAAATCAGACACTATATATGTACTTATATATGTATACACACACACACACACACACACATATATAAACTCAGAAATTCAGACTTAAAATATAATACTTTCATATGTCTGGATTTCTTGGCGAAAAGATGAAGCGAGTCAGCGAGTCCAAGAGACAATGCATACACTCATTGCTCAGAGCGCTTGCCACACAGGCTCTCTCTGATGTCACTCTCCTTGTCTGAAGAGCACTGTCATTCTCCTGCAGCAGAGTTTATGACTCTGACAAGCAACAATCATCATCCTGCCCTTATTAGTTTTGTATATTTGTACACGGAAGGGTTATTTGTGTCTTTACAATAAAGTTTACACACACACACACACACACACACACACACACACACACACAATCTTCTGCCTGGAGATATATGAAGTCTGTAGACATGGCGAAATTAGCATCTGTCTGTGATTGGCTTATGGAATCAAAGAAGGGCAGAACCCTCCAAGTCCCACCCTCCCTCCACAAGGTTACATTTACGGGGATTAACTACCTTAGTCAATGTTATTTCTTAAGAATTAAATTAATTATAATGCAGTTGGATTCCCTGAGCATTCTCACAATTAATTTGTGCTATTGAGTTATCAAATATCCCCTTTCTTAAGGGATTACTTCATTTCTGACTGTTTTTTTTTTTAAACTGGTGTCCTAAGAAGTCACTTTGGACTGAAAAATTGGATCCTTATTCCAAGGATTTGCTGTTAATCTCCAAAGGAATTCTTGGAGCACTGGAATGAGTCGGTAAGACAGTGGCTAATCCCTTAAGTAAGTCTATCTGATCACCCAATAACACGAATTACTGAAATCAGCAATCAGAGGAAATGCTTTCTTCTCAGCTGCTCTTTGTATGTCAAGCGCCAATGCAGAGCCTATACAAAATGCATAATTCCCAGCTCTCTGGAGACCCATTAAACTCAGTTTTAAAAACCGGCACATTTAAATAACGTCTTTCAGATTGCCAGATAGTTGGGGGAAAAAAAAAAAGCAACTTGGATATTTAAACTATCTTAGCTCAAGTTTAAAAAAAATGTTTTTTCCCCTCTGTGATGTGATGTAATTTCCTTCAGTAAGTCAGATCTTATTGTGCTGCACTGGTGGTGGGTGGCCTCTCTCGAAAGGGGGCGGGGAGAGAGGGAGGGTTTGGTACGCCAGCCAGCCACCGTTGCTCAAGGCCAAGGGTGCTATATGGCAAAAGGCTTTTCTTTAAGGTACACGGTGAGATTGCTAATCCTTTAAAAATATTGGGCCTGTGTCTTAAGGACTACAATAGAGCATAATGCCAGATAATCTCTTTACCCACATTTATTTACTTAAGGTAATCTAGTCAAGGCCTCATTTGCCTGTCAAAGTCAGAAGGTAACATATTAGCACCATGATGTCATTGGCAGGAAACAGTTCCACCAGCGACAACCGACAACTGTAGTCACTTTAGAGACAAACACAAAGCTAGATTGGTGGCGCAGGTTCAAGACACTGCGAAGGTGTTTTGAGTCAGAGCTGTATCATCTCGTTCTCGTGTGTTTGGAATTCACAATAGCAGCCAAAACTGAATGGAAATCACATAAAACCAAACTCAATTAAATGTGTCAATAGAACACCAGCCAGCACTTGTCAACTTTATATTTTATTTCAGAGAATTGTATAAACTACATACTTTTTGGAAAAAAAAAAAGTACACCTAAATATTTTGACAGAAGAATTCTCTCTTCTTGATACCTTGAAAGAAAAAAACAAAAACAAAAACAAACAAACAAAAAAAAAACAAAAAAAACAAGACAAAACACCCCTTTCAGAAGACCTGGTTCAATTTCCAGCATCCCCATGATGGTTCACAACCATCTGTAACTCCAGTTCCTGGGGACTGAATGCTTTCTTCTGTCCTCTGCCGCCATCAGGCACACACGTAGACACATGAGGAGGCCGAACACCTATGCATGTAAAATAAGATTAAAGTAAAAATAAAATTAGGATTCAATTCAGTGTGCTCTGTGCGAAATGAGCAAGCAGTGAGAAGGTGGCGCTCATCTTCATGGTCCCTGCCCTGAGTCAGCCTCCTTACCCGACAGCTGGAAGCTGAGCTGTGTTTGTTTCTGTCCCTACTTGCCCCTCTGGCCCACAGTGAGTCTTCTGCAGCTCCCAACCTGCAGATCCTTTTTTTTTTTTTGTTTGCTTGTTTGCTTAAAGAGATGATACAGCTCTAACAGACTTTGTTTTGCTTTTGGAAGTTGCCACATATTCTCCTCTTTCCTTTGCTGGGTGATATTTTTACTTTGGTGACCAAGTTTTCTTTCCTGCCATCACAGACTTCTTAATTTATTGTTTCTGTCTTTCTTGGAAGAGGGTGGAGTAGGGCCAACTAGCCACCTGTTGGTAGAGCTTGTGGGGCAGGCAGGCAGCTCAGCAGCTGTGTGAGTCAGAAGGGCCATTTCAGTACCCATCACCTCCGTCCAGGATGTCATAAAGCCTAGCAGGGTACACGCCCACTGAATACCATTATGAATAATGGAGTTTGCAATGCTGACATCTCGCTCTGATTACATCTTGGGCCCATTTGATTTACACGAAATCATGTAATAGTGTTATGGCGGGATTTCCTTTGAGCATAGAGCAGAGTACTTATTCAGTGGGAAACCAGTACCTTGCCAAGGCTTCCCAGGGCTGGCTGCCTTGGTCACGCCCCCTCCCTGTCAATCCAACCCCCCAGTCAGCAGGCAGCTGTTAGTCTTCTAACTATGCATTTCTGGCTTTCTACTCTTGCAGGCATCCACACGCTCTAATACCCAGCATTCCTTTTTTTCTATTTCTTTTTTTAACTTTTTATTGATTCTTTGTGAATTTCACATAGTGCACCCCAATTCCATTCTTCTTCCAGTCCTTTCATAGTCATCCTCCATGCTTGCAATCTGCCTTCCCTAAAGATGAAAGAAAAAAAGGAAGGAAACCAAAAACAAAACAAAACAAAACAAAACAAAACAAACAAACAAACACCTCATCTTGCCGTGCGTCATTGTTCTAATAATTATCGCGGTTCTGTTACCAGCATCTCAGTAGCTGCCCTATCTTTTCACTAAAGCACCTCTGTGCCGCCACCAGGATGGCAGTTCTAGAAAACAGTCCGATCTCTGCGGTTGTGACACTGGTGTATGGTGGATGCCCTGGGTCACAAGCGCTCCATGGTTTTGTCTCTTCCTTCAAGGGTTACCTTTGTGCTTTTGAATCTTGTTTCACATTCTACATTTATTTGTTTTTAGAATATTTTTTATGTATTTTTTGACAATTGCGTACATGTATCCAATGTATCTTGATCAGTCACCCTAACTTCCTCCACATGTCCCCCAACACTTTCCCTCCTATATTCATATCCTTTTCCTCTTCCACTTTCTCCTCCTCTTCTATTTCTTTTTCTTTCTCTTCTATTTCTTCTTCTTCTTCCACCTCTTCCTCCTTTTCCTCTTCTTCCTCCTTTTCCTCTTCTTCCTCCTATTCCTCTTCCTCCTCCTCCTCTTCTCCTTCCCTCTAAATCCAGTCAATGTTGCTGGTATACAGGATGTAAGATCATCCACCAGAACATGGGCAGTCTACAAGAGGCTATATTCCCAAAGAAAATGATTCCTCCCTTTCCAGCCTCAGAAGCCATTAATTGACAATAGCTACCCAGGCAGGGAAAAATTCATGAGCCCCTCTCATATCCACATGGTGGAGTGGTCACTGACTTAATCTTATTCAAGTCCTATGCTGATAACCATGGCTGCTGGGAGTTCATGAGCACAGCAGTCAGGTCACACCTGTAAGACAGCATCTCACAACATTCACCGTCTAGCACTTACATTCTTTCTATCTACTTTTAAAAGCTGGTCACTGGGCATTCTTCAGCAGGGAACATTGATCTATATCCTATTTAGGGCATGATATTCAACAACCTCTTACATTCAGCACTTGAATAGTTACAAGTCTGTGCATAAATTACTCCATACTACAGAGAGAAGCTTCTCTGACCAAGGTAGAGACCAGCACTAACCAATGGGTAGAACATAAAAATTTTGAAGGCAGATTCACAAAATGTTCGTTTAGCAAATAACGATAGGAAGCTCTCCCTTTCATGAATGGGCTTTGACAAGGTTTCTAGTACCTGGCATGAATTCCCTCCCACATTGGATGAGTGATGGACCTCACAGCCAACAAGAAAGCAGTTGGTTTCCCTCATAACAGCCATGCCACTCCTGCATCAATGAGCACATTTCCCAGGCAAATCAAATGAGCATCATGGTATGCAGTTTACCACTGGATAAATTCAATGGTGCCTCTTCTCCTCTGACAGTCTGCACAGCATCTCCCAGTATGTGAAAGCAAGCCAGTAGGAAGTTTCCAGGTCAGTTTCAGCTTGGTTTCTCTAGGCCCTAAGCTCACTCTTACCTTTGTTTCTTCTCCCTCTTGTCCCCTTCCTTTTCTTACCTATCATCTTATGTTTTCTTGTCTCCTTACCCTTCCTTCCTCTCCATACCTTCTCTTTCTCTTTCTCTCTTCCTATTACCACTTCTTCTCCTTTTGTCCCTCTTTCTGGTGCTGGGTTTGGATGTAGGGACTTTCTTACGTTGTCACTAAGCTCCACTCCCAGTTCCATTATTTTATATTGTTCTCAACTTCAAGGTCTTGTTGTATGACAGGAAACTCCCTTTTCCCTAGCTAGTCCCTACTTGATGTGAAGTGAGGTGAGAGATGGCTCATGTGTTAAGAGCATTTGCTACTCAATGGTGAAGACTGGAGTTTTGTTCTCAGCAGCTACATTAGGTATTCATAAAAAATCTGTAATTCTAGCACCTAGGGATCTCATACTCTTTAGACTCACCTGCATGGACATGTGAGTACACATCCATATGTGTGTGCAGACACAAGAGCACATTAATAAATATTAACAAATAAACAATACATCTGGTGAGCTAATCTGGGCACGATGTCTCACATCTGTAATCCTAGATTAGGACGGGTTGTGGCGGTAGGTTTTTCTGTGAGTTGAAGGCCAACTTGAGTCACAGAGTGACACACCTGTCCCCTCAAAAGTCAACCAAACCAGTAAAAAAACCACACAGTGGGCCAAGTAGGAATTCTTGGTTCCTATGCTGTTTCATCTTCTGTGTGGTGACCTCTTAGAGAGAGAATCCTGAGTCTGCAAGCTCAGGACATGCCACTGTGTCTTCTCCTAGGTGATGGCAGATTCATGCACAATGATGAATTTACTATGGAAGTTTCCATCAAATCACAAGGAATAGACCTCATGCTTCAAAGTTTCTGTGCAAAAGACACTGAGCATAAAATCTACTTCTTGTTTTACCTCCCTCATCTCTATTGTTGGGGGAAGGGGGTCACATTCTGTCATCTCTTCATGTGTTTTTCTCAGCCACATCCATTCTTGAAAACTTTCTATGACGCTGTTTCTAAAATGTGATCTGAATGAATGAGAAATATTGAGATCCAAGAAAAATCTTGAAACTTGAGGGACTTTGTTTCTACTGTCTTTTCCTTTTGGGGAGTGGGTGTTTTAGCCTCTCAAATTTGATTGAACTCACATGTTGGGCATCAGTCATTGGACATGGTTTAGGTTTTTGGATGGACTTCGGATGGCATGTTTTGATGTGTAGTCTAGTTTGAGAGTTGGGAAAACCTTGGTAGAAGTGGAGTTTGCAGATGAAGCAATAAACCAAGGTTTTTGTTTTTTTTTTTTTTTCCTCCTGGATGTATTTTATGTTCTGATCATGTGCCCAGGAACAGCTAATAACCCTGCTGATAGAGAGGCATTTCTCTCCCTTCTTGTGTGTGTGTGTGTGTGTGTGTGTGTGTGTTTAAAAATTAGATCTCATAGAACAACTGAACAGGAATTCTGCACATGGTTGATATATTCAAGTCTTCCTGAGGTCTCCCCTCCTCCAGTAGGCAAATCCTCTCATACAAGAACACTCTAAGTTGTCTACAAAGTCTTCCTGTAGCTCATTCCAATGGCCACCAGGAGTTGATGATCAGGGATGTTTCTCTTCTTGACACACCTCTTAAGAAAATACTGTACCAGTTGTCACCAGTTTAAGATCTCGTTTGTTATCTTACTTTAAGCAGGCTCTACATTATAATTTAGCAGCATAATGGAATCCCCATTGTAGTTGACATACACTGTGGTTCAAATGATTTAAATTGCTAACAGAGGCATCCGTCTACATATTATTGTACTGATCAGTCATTGCATACTAAAATCACTCATCCTTAATGTAATGATTTGGTATCCCTACAGAGAATTCCAGTCATCAGAATGTCATTAGATACAGTAAAAAAAATGAAAATTACGATTACACAGCAGTAAACACTATTAACTGTTAGTTAAAATAGCATTTAATTTAGCCATGCAAGAGTTTAAAATTTTCACAGTTTACTTGGTCCTCAAATAATTGCCACAGAAAAAGTTAACGACACTTCTGCCAATGGTGTGACAGTGTAAGGAGGGGCCATTGATGGTGGCAGATTGCTTGACTCTCTTGGGGCATCTCATTGGCTAATAAAGAGAGCATGCCAGTCTTGGAATGGCAGAATAAGAAGAGTTCGTATGTGTCTTCAAATCTGCTCTTCTGCAGAGAAGTGTATCTGGGGTCACAGAGCAGGATTCCTCTCTGCCTTTATCCTTCTCCATCAGCCCCAGCCTGCATTCTGCTTTTCTCAACGTTGGAAGCAAGGCTGATAACACATGGGGGCTACTGTAAGATCCTCGCAGGTGGCGCTGGCTGGTATCCCTCTCGTTTTGTTGAGAATTATGTGACTGACTGAGAGTACACATTATTACGCCAGTAACTGCCAACCAAGGCTTATAGACACCCACTTCAGTTGAAAAACATGTGTTTGCCTTCAAATGCCTTTCTCTCTTGCTGTCTGAGTCCAGCATCCCTCTGCTTTAAGCACAACATCCAGTAGTAGGGAGTGGATCGATGAGCATGCTCCATATCTGTGGAGGCTTAGTGCTAAGCTTTATCTTCATCCAAGCTGCTGTGACTCACTGTTTATGAGCCATGTTTACTCTCTAACTAAATAGTCTCAAATGTGAGTTCCCTGCCCCAAGTGTAGAGCTTAGAAACAGAAAAGGACAACCGGGACCCCACTGTGTAGGCAGAAGACAATAATATCAGAATGTCAGCGTGACCCTCTAGCAGCTTGGTTCATACCTCTCCTGACAGCTGAGGGAAGTGAGCACAGCCCCCAGAAGATGAAGGCAGAGGGAAACTCTGTCCAGCACGGTGATGCCTGACAGAGAACTCTAGCAAAGGGTGATTCTAAATCAATGAAGTGGCTGTCATATCAGTTGTCTGCCCTTGGGAAGGATGAGCACCCTGCAGTGTCGTGTCTAGCCAGACTGCGGTAGAGTCCATAAGTGGTTGTGTTCTTGTATGTGGCCTGGCTGAATAGAGACACTGAGCAGCAAACAGGAAGCAGTATGTGAGGGCACATGAACGTCCTTGCTAGGTTAGGGTGGTATTCACTTGGCCCTATCATGTGCATGGTCCACAACTGCCTGTTTACAACAGCAGATCTTGGCTAACGCTAACATTCATCTACTTCCCATGGGTGTAGCTTTCAGAACTGCCCAGAACTGACTATAATCACCCAATGGCAGGCATTTTGCATGTGAGTATGTGTGTGTGTGTGTGTGTGTGTGTGATATATAGCCACAACACTTCATTTCTTTAGACCAATGGTTCTCAACCTTCCTAACGCTGTGAC
>JADRCD010103512.1:1239-27654 GCA_019843815.1 Montemys delectorum | reverse complement strand
ACACACACACACACACACACACACACACACACACACACACACACGAGCAAAAACTCAATTCCATGTATCCTATTATAATCTTTCTAAAGAATTCTGCCTGTTTTTCTTATGTAGTTGTTCCATCCAGGACATATTTCTCAGTTTTCATCTTGGGTGTCAGTCCTTGCCTTCCATCTACTCTGAGAGCCTCTGCTGTGAACGCCACACTAGCTTCTAACTGGTCCATGAGCTTTCTAGGATTCTGTCTCCAGCATCCACTTTACCATAAGGAGGTAGGGACACATACATATGCTACTGTGCTTGGTTTTGAGTGGATTTGGGGGCGGGCATAAAATCAGGTACACTGAGCCATTTGTGCTTTTCTCTCTCCCTCCCCTTCTCTCTTTTTTTATGCAGTCAAATAAAGAGAAAAGGCTAGCTTAAGACAAAAGACTCAAATTCTTAATCTTTAAAACAGGTTCTCTAAAACAGCCACAGCACTAGTAGACAAACAGGCAAGCATAGGGAAGTGGTGAAAGAAGAGAAGAGGGGCACTCAGCAAGATTTTTTTGCAGCAAGAAATGTGAGACTCTTGTGAAATAAGGCAGAGAAAGCACAAAACCAATCCTTAGGTCAGGCCAGTAGAAAGCAGCAGGGAAGACAGCTGAGGCAGGGGATGCTCCCCCAGGTCTGCACACAAAGCCACAATTCACTCTAATTATAGCCTGTTGTGAGTGAAAATACTGTCAGAATTTGACTACCAAGCAAACTGAGACAAGGGGCACATTAGATGTCTGCTATGAACATATAAAATAAGCAACATACTGAATCAGAATGCACTCATATGAGAAAGTTTTCAATGCACAGGCAGCTCTCTGCCAAAACACAACAGAAAATCCTCAAACAAACAAGGAAATCAGTGCAGGGAGTGTACCTGTCATAAGGAGTGTACCCATTTTGTTGTAGGAAGTCATCTTTAATAAGCTTTGCTACCTCCAGAGTGATTTTATCCGTCTCTGCTAAAGAGGCCTAGGAAAGAAAAGGATAGCTTAAGAAATTTAATCTATCGCATGAGATCGATGGTAACAATTAATTAGCAAGTATACATCAACATAACAATCAGTTATCACTAATAAAAAGAACCTTATGCTTTTTAATAGTGGGGAAACAGCACATAAATAAAAAATCTAGCATTTAGCAGTTAGGTATAGTGAGCTCATGCCTATGATCTCAGTATTTAGCCAGTTGAAGCAGGAGGATTGCTCTGAGTTCTAGGCTAGCCTGGAGAGCAAAGTGAATTTCAGGCAGGTCTGAATTGAACCTCTCAAAGTTCAGTACTATAAAGCACAATCACATCGCTGTGAGTTGTTTTTAAACTTGACCCTCTTGCACCTCTAAAACCCTAAGCTCACAAACTGCCCTGCTCCCCTTCCTCGTTTAGACAGCTGACAAGTAAGATCACACATTGTTCTGTGACTAGCTTAGCGTTGCAGCATATGATAACAATACACTGTACTAATGTATTGTCTGTTCATTCACTAATAGGTAGGCATATTGTACTAGTGTACTGTCTGTTCATTCACTAGTAAGTGGACATTCAAGTCACTTTCACTCTTGGTTAACTATGGACAATACTGCTATCAACATGAGTAAGCTTTTAATTTTTTTATTATTATTTTATGTGTATGAGCATTTTGCCTGCATGCATGTATGTGTGCTATGCATGTGCCTGACTCCCAGAGGTCAGAAGAAAGCACTGGATAGCTTGAAACTGGGGTTAGGGATAGCTGTCAACCACCACGTGAGTGCTCTTAATCACCGAGTCATCTCACTAGCCCTGACTATTTTTTTGAAAATATCTATGTGTATGTGTGTACAGCCGTGTGTGTTGATGTGTATCATGTATGCACATGATCCCAGAAGCAGAAGAGGGTATGAGATGCCCTAGAACTGGAATTACATGTGATTGTAAGCTGCTTGATGTGGGTGCAGGAAACAACCTGGTTTCTTTACAAGAGTGGTAGGTACTCTTAACTTCTGAACTACTTTTGCAACACACCCTTTACATTTATTTATTTTTATTATATGTGTATGCTGTTTGCCTGCATGTATGTCTCTGTACTGTGTATGTGCAGTACTTGGCAGAAGGGCATCAGACCTTCTGAAACTGGAGTTAATGGCTGCTGTGAGGTGCCATGTGGGTGCTGGGAATTGAACCCAGGTCCTCTGGAACAGCAGCCAGTACTCTTAACTGCTGAGCCAATTCTCCAGTATCCAATCCCCACACTTTTTTAACATTTACTTTCTTAGAATCATATACAGTATATTTGATCCTATTCTTTCCTTCCCTCAACTCCTCCTTGATCCTCCCCACCACTCTGCCCATTCTTTAAAGTACTTTTTAATATCTTACCTAGTCTCTATTACTTGAGTCCAGTTTTGAAGTTTGTTTGACAGAAATCTAAACAGTCCATAAAGTTACTTTTTCACATTACAGGATGTTTAGAACTATGGTGGATAGCAGGTAGTCACTTATGTGAGGGCTGTTTTATCAGTAAGCTAAGTTACAGAGCCTCAATCACTAGGTATCACTGCCTAAAATGCTCTACTGTTGGCAATCACCCAGGCAAACATGAGATAATACCACTGTTGCTGGGCTCACTAACAAGAGGAGAAAGGGGCAGATCCCAGAGTTCAAGGCCCTCTAGGGAGACTTATGTGCATTAGCTTATGTGCATTAGTTAGGTAAGGAGCGATCAAGTCTTTCATAGGTTTCTTTTTAAAAGAACTCTTTCATCTCTATTTGTTTCTCCAACCACATAGAAATATTTTAAGCAAGCATCATGTTTTGTTTTAAATTATACAAAAATATATATTTTACTTTGAAAAAGCATTTTCACTATTTAAAGCATTCTCTGGTGTTTTTGACATGGTGATTTTAAGATCCACCATGCTATTCTTTGCTACATAATTCACTTCTTTCAACCTTGGCAATTTCATTCTATATGCACATTCTCCTTTTTTTTTACCCCCCCAGAGTTTCTCTGTGCGGCCCTGGGTATCTTAGATCTCCTTCTGTAGAGTAGGCTAGTCTTGAACTCACAGAGATCCACCTGCCTCTGCCTCCTGAGGGATTACAGGCATGTGCCACCACTGCCTGCTGAACCCTCCATTCTTTATATTCTATCTTTACCCCCGTTAGAGGGCAATCCAATTTCATCTCATTTTCTACTACCGTATCTATCTGCTGAGGACTCAAGGCACCCAGCACTGTGTCTACTATGACCACTCCAGATGATATACTCATCAACTGTATACTAGTCCCAGATCCCACAGAACTTGGAAACACCCAGCTGTACAATTTTTTCCATTTGAACTCCTGTAGACTGTTGTAGCATTGCTGCTTGAAACACTATCTATAGGTCTGTAACATTTCTGGTTTCTTTTTTTCATCTGTCTGCTCTATCCTTTGGTTACATTTTAGACAGCAGACTATTAATTTTATTTACTGAAAACTTCCTTTAAAAATTTATTATATTGTGGGAGAGATGGCTCAGTGGTTAAGAGCACTGATTGTTCTTCCAGAGGTCATGAGTTCAAATCCCAGCAACCACATGGTAGCTCACAACCATCCATAATGAGATCTGATGCCCTCTTCTGGTGTGTCTGGAGACAGCAACAGTGTACTTAGATATAATAATAAAATAAATCTTTTTAAAAATTTTATTATATTTATTTTGTGTGTATGACTGTTTTGCCTGAAAATATGTTGAGTATACCCATGCGTACCCAGTGCCACAGAGGCCAGAAAAGGTATTTGATCCCCTAGAACTAGAATTACAGCCAGCCATGAGCTGCCATGTGAGTGCTGGGAACCAATGTAGATCCTCCTAAAGAGCAGCAAGCGCTCTTGACCACTGAGCTGTCTCTCCAGCCCCACCGTTGTTTTCTCGTTATACTTAAGGAAAACTGCAGAAATCCTTTTCTAATCCTACACAACAAAAAGAGTCTTACAGGGCTGGAGAGATGGCTCAGCGGTTAAGAGAACCGACTGCTCTTCCGAAGGTCCTGAGTTCAAATCCCAGCAACCACATGATGGCTCACAACCATCTGTAATGAGATCTGATGCCCTCTTCTGGAGTGTCTGAAGACAGCTACAGTGTACTTACATGTAATAAATAAATCTTTAAAAAAAAAAAAAAAAAAAGAGTCTTATAATGTTGGGTCCCTCCCTTCTGCCTCAACTCCGTGACATCAGAGTTTACCACCGGAGACTGTCAACTCATGCCTGCTGTGCCTAAAACAAAGGCTCACTACTCTGAGTTCTACCTTTGAGGATTCCAGAGGAAGGTACGCCTGGTGGCTGGCACGTCTGCTGGCTGAGGACATTGTTGAATATAAACAAACTGACCACACTACTGACCCCCACCCCCAACCCCTCGAACCTCTCCCTGCGCCGAAGCCTGTGGGACACCCTGAGCCTCTGACCTCGAGAGCAGGCACATCCAGCAGCCCAGCCTCCCCTTGGCTTCTCCTTGACTCTTTTCTGACTCTTTCCTGACTCCTCACACATTGTTTATGTCATGCAAATATCATTGTAACCTAGAGATCCAGCTTCGCTTTCTCGTGTACATATAAATCCTGAACTCCAAAAGTAAAGTTGGAAGCCTTGATTGAGACTCAACTTGGCTTCGTGTCCTTTTGTTCTCGAACTCTTGTGTTTCAGGTCTTTTTCTCCCTTCGACTGAACAAGAATCCAGTTCGTGAAACTGCGGGACAGTTTCATTATAAGACTGGTTTTCTTTAACATTTATATATGTATGTAAGTAGAGTGTGTGTGTGTGTGTGTGTGTGTGTGTGTGTGTGTGCTCATACGCACGTGCGTGTGGGAGCACCATAACACACACATGGAAGTTAGAGGACAACCTTTGGGAGTTTCTTTTTTTACCACATGGGTCCTAGGAATCGAACTCAAGTCATTGGGCTTGGCAGCAAGTGTCTTATCATACATGTTTCTTTTTTAAGGTTGGAGAGATGGTTCAGAAGTTAAGAACACACATGGCTATTTCATAAGACCCAGATTTGACTCCCACACCATCTCATAACTGTGTGCAACTATCTGACACCTCTAGCTCCCAACAGCATGTGCACTCTCATGTACATATCCACAGACAGGCACATATACAAAATAAATCCCCTAAAATTTTGTTTTGTATTAATGTGAAAGTGTTCCCTTTCATGCCTAAAATTTTAACCTATTTGTAGTTTACCTTTGTATGTGGAAATGGGAAGCAACCCAGTTTTATTTGCTTCAGACACTTAATGGTTGTCCACTGCTGACCAGAACAGGCCACCCTTCCCTCCCTTGATCTGTGGCACACTCTGCAGGACTGAGGATACAGATATGAAGTCTACCTGTGCTCTGTCTATGGTTGTACTTGTCTGTTAGCTCACCAATACCATGCCATTTTTATTACGATAGTTTTCTGTTAATACCCAATAGGGGAGCATCCCTTCCTTATTTACTGTTTTATCTTCTTAAGAGTAAATGTCTAGCTGGGAGGTGGTGGCGCACACCTTTAATCCCAGCACTTGGGAGGCAGAGACAGGTGGGTTTCTGAGTTCGAGGCCAGCCTGGTCTACAGAGTGAGTTCCAGGACAGCCAGGGCTACACAGAGAAACCCTGTCTCGGAAAACCAAAAAAAAAAAAAAAAAAAAAAAAAAAGAATGAATGTCTAGGACAGCAAATGAACTTTAGAATGTTTACTGTTTAATCAGAAGATCCAGCTACAGTGGACTGAGATGTAGCTCAGTAATAAGTAATAAGTGTTTGTTTAATATGCATGGGGTACAATCTCCAGTGTTAAAATATAAAGTCAGCTAGGAATGTGCTTGATAGTGCACTGACTTTATAGTTCAAACAGAAGTGGTATTATCAATAATGTGTTTTAGTGCATATATGTGTGTGAGTGCTCATGCATGTGTGTGCATGCTACAGAGAGTTGTGGAGGTCAGACAACAACTCTGTAAGGTAACTGTACCCCAGTCCTCTGAGGGAGCAGTGAGTGCTTTGAAGCAGTTGTCCAGCCTTCCTGCCCCATGTTTTATTTAAGACAGTGCCTTGTTATGTGCTTGGGCTACTATAAAACTCCTGGGCTCAAGTACCTTTCCCTTCCATGTCCCCAGCAGCTGTACAATATAGGCAGGCACACACTACCATGTGGAGGTTAGCATATTAGTGTTTACAGACTTACAAAGTCCTATTTCTTGCTTTGTAAGAGATTTCTAAAATTAGAACAGTAAACTTCAAATATTGTTTACATATTGGTTGAGGTATCATTTTCCTATTACATTTATTATACTGGCAAGTTATAATTCACTGTTTTACATATGGATGCATATATGTTCATGTGTGTGTAGAAGCTTGCATGTGGGCAGTGTGTCTGCACGTGTGCATGTGGAGGGCAGAGGCTGATGCTGGTTGTCTTCCTCAATTGTTCTCTCCACTTATGTTTCCTCACTGAACTCGGGACTTACCAGTAGAATGGTGGCCCAAGCAGCCCCAGGCACCCTCGGGTCTACCTCCACACTGCTGGAATCACACGCACACACCAGCACACGTGGCTTTTACACAGGTCTTGGCCATCTGAACTCAGATGCCTGTAGCTGTCTGTGCAGCGAGCACTTGGCTGAGGTACCTCCCCAGCCCCTACTGATATATTTCTGCATCACATTTGCTACTCTCTGATTCTTCGTGATGGATTGTGTTCATATGCCCTACTAGGACTGATAAATGAGTATTTAATATTTTAATCTGTAATCATAAGCAAAATATTTTTCTCAAATTACCTTTATTTGGTATTGTAGGCTTATTTCTTGCTCCTCTGAGAGGATAACAATACTCTGTAAATACTAAATGTGTAATATATGCTGTAGATGTTAGCTATCTAATAACATTATCCTTTGTTGAAAAAAATTAGGAGGTTATTTCATCAGATATAATAAAAATAACAGGCAGTGGCGTGGTGGCATATACCTATACTCCCAGTGCTTGAGAGGTACAGACAGGATTGTGAATGTGAAACTAGCTTGAACTACACAGTAATAATCTATCTCAAAACAGGGAAGGCGTTGGGGAGAAATAGTAAGTCCTGGCTAGTTCTTTATATGACCTGAGAAATCATTCAATTGTGAGATTTAAAATGACTAAAGTTATTTATACCATCTTCATCTGAAATATCTAGATCTAGGCAATCGTATGTAAGTCACTTACTGAAGGTCACGTAGCTAATTATTAGAGGAACTGGAATCTGATCCTTTGATTCGCAGCCCTACTGCCCCTACAAAAATTATGTCAATGGGCCTTAGTTTCATATCTAATTTGACAGGTGATGGTGTCTTGTTTTCACCTGTCATGAGCCCAGGACCATGTTAAATGCTGTACGGAATATAAGGCCCAGTTAGTTTTAGCCCAGATGGGCTTCAGAGTTGTGGCACTCTCCCTACCTCGGGTTCCTGAGCTGAGACTAGTCGGGAGCAGTTACAACAGCCAGGCAAGCCCCTGCATAGCTAAGTTTCAGCAACTTGTACGGCACCCCGTGCGGCCCACGCACCTTTCCCACGAGCTGCACAATTTCCGCCAGATCCTCCTCCTCCTGCAGAATCTCCTTAGCTTTGGTCCTCAGAGGAACGAACTCCGTGAAGTGTTTGTCATAGTACTCGTCCAAGGCACGCATGTACTTGCTGTAGCTGATGAGCCAGTTGACAGAGGGGAAGTGCTTGCGTTGAGCTAATTTCTTATCCAAGCCCCAGAACACCTGATTTAGAAATACAGAAGTTAGGTTTTCCTTTTTCAAAGAAGTGCAGTAAATCTGTCCCTAATAAGAACTTTGTGACTTCTTGGGCCAATTATGTATCAGATTAGCATATGTAAATATAACTGCAATATTAAACTGTGCAGAACCCAATCTTAACTAAAAATTTGATAACTATATCAAATGTGAGAGTAAGAAAGAAAACAGGCGTAACTGGAGATTATTACTGTATAACAACAGAAGGACCAGAGGGCTTACTGAGACAGAACAGACACTTACCTTGACTAAAATCCTTTAAACACTCTGAGGAACTCAAGTCAATATCACTTGAGTCAATTCAAACTTAACATAGTTTAAAACTATAGTTCTGATTCGCACACATTTTTAATTTAGGCTTCTTTAATGAATAGCTAGCCACTAAAATTTATGCCTTGACCCAGGTAAACAACTGTCTAAACAGAAACCACATTTTCCAGCCTTGCTCTCACCTGGAATAATTATCCTGGCAGCAGCTAGATGCAGAAGACTACCAGGCTAAGCAATGGGAGAGCAGCGAGAGGAGAGTCAGGTACAACTGTATGATGGGAGATACCCACTGTCTGATGGGACAGAGGACTATCCTGGGATGTTCTGGTATTATGCAGTTTGGGGCCTATTCAGTTCTATACTTAAGAGCTAGTTTTTTGGGTAGGATAACTCTAACTAAAGAAAACTTTGTTACAAGGATGTATTCCAGGCTTCTACTATGTTTAGTATAAACTGTGAGGAACTAAGAAAAACCAGAATGTGTTAAACTTTCACAGTGTTAAGGATGCTATTAAACATTTTTTTTTTTTATTTCTGCCAGTTCTTTAGTGATTAAATTAAACATCTGATGATCACTCAGTTAAATCACAAGTGCGTGTGGCCGCAGGGAAGCCATACCTGAACAATACCCAGAGTAGCCGAAGTGACTGGATCAGAAAAATCACCACCAGGTGGAGAAACTCTAGATCAGAAACAAAAATATAATCGTTAGAAATGTTATGAAAAATAATCACATACATCATATATTTGAAAGTTAAAAATACAAAGACTCCAAAATACTTATAAAAATAATATATAAACATCAATTTTTTAAAAAAAGTTAATTTTGTTTGTTTTTAATTGCTAGAAATGGACTCCAAAGCTTCATGTCTACTAAGCACATGAGCTAGCACCACACTACACCCCAACCTTATTAAAAAACAGACAAAACCCAAAACCAATCGTTGTGTGTATGCATCTGCAGTGATGGTACATCTGTACCACGGACCACACATGGATGTCAGAGGACACCATGGGATCTGCCTTGTTTGAGACAGTTTGTTTGCCTTGTACATGCTGTGTCTATCTTGGGAGTTTCCAGGGATTCTCCTATCTCTACTTCGCATATGGCTGTAGAGGTGCTGGGATTTAAAAATCCCCTACAACATCCTGTTTTAAGTGGACTCTGGGAATTCAATGCTGCAAACGCTAACCTAGTAAGCCTCTCCCTAGGTCCCAGCCTTAATGTTTGCATAGACGTAACTTTAAAAGTAAATGACCCCTAGAAGGAAAAACTTTGTTGAAAATACGAATGGCAATAACTGAATGCCATCTAGTCTGAGAAATGAAAAGTCATTTATTGTAATTAGTTTCAAATTCTAATACAAAAGATGAAATCGGAACATTCTGAGGACAGTAAGGCTTCATGCAGTAGTCATAAACCTATATACTTTGGCTTAGCATGAGATAGCCTCCTCTTAACACACCTACGGTTTTTAAAGTTAGTTCTAAGATACAATGAGTTGAACTTACAAAGTCATGGAAGTCACACCCATGAAACCCAAAGATACAAAGACAGCCTGAATTGCTTCACAAAGTGCCTTTGAAGCTCTCTGAGTGCAACTCTGCTTAAGAAGCTCCACTCCCAGAGCAATGAATATATATCTTCCCTCCCTCCTCCCTCCTCCCTCCTCCTTCCTCCCTGCGGGTATAGGTGTGTGTGTTTGTATTTGCAATCCAGTGGATGACTTCATGCATTGATCCTTAGGAGTCATCCACCTTGTTTTTTGAGACATAGTCTCTCACTTGGACCAGTGCTTACTAAGTAGTCTGGGCTGGTTGCCCAGCAAGCCCCAGAAATCCCTCACCTGTTTCCACTCCCTACGCCTGGTTCTGGAATTAGAGGCACGCGGCAACACGCATAGCTGTTTTTTGTTTTGTTTTGTTTTTAAATGCAGTTTCTGCAGTCTCAGATCCTCAAGCTTATGTGGTAAACACTTTCCTGACCAAGCAATCTTCCCAGCCCTCTATGACGTTCTTTTTCTTTTGAGAAGTCAGCAGCACGAGCTGGGCATGGGGGACATGTCTGTTAGCAAAGGCAAGGCAGCCAGTCCCAGGTCAGCCCGTGCCACACAGCAAGCCCACGTCTCCACTGAGTAAACAAAAACACAAAGGAACGCCAACATGTGGCTGCTTACGCTCCTACGATGCTGACACTCCCTTCTCTCTCAGGGTTTCCAAGACATTTCACTCTGCCTGCTCGCTCATAGAAAGAAGCCAGCCGGGCACCAAGGTATGCAGGGTATCCGCTATCTGAAAACAAAGAGAAAAGGTCAAAAGGGAGTTCCAAGGCAGCTCCTAAAATACTATCAGTGACAACCAACACTAGACTCACCTGCAGGCATCTCGGCTAAGCGACCAGAGATTTCTCTGAGGGCCTCAGCCCATCGGGAGGTAGAGTCGGCCATCATACTGACGTGGTAGCCCATGTCACGGAAATATTCTGATAGTGTAATTCCTAAATAGAGAAGAACACTGTTAAGTTACACTGTCAGAAAACAAACTACTGGCTTTTCTTGGTGTTTTACTTTATAGAGTTCCCTAAGAAATTTTAAAACAACAGGCACATGAGGTATCTTGTTAGCCATTTCCCCAAGTTTATATTTCTAGGCACACAGCTGAGCCATACTTCCAAGAATCTTTTCCATTTAGATAAGACATGAAACTGACCTCAATCTAAAAGAATGTGATTTAAAATTCTATGTTCCATGGCCAGACATGTTATACATTTTTCTAGACTTCCTAAAGCCCTCAAAACATGTGCTGAAGCCCAAAGACCAACTGTGGCCGGGGTTCACCACAGACTGAAAAAGAGCACCCAGCCATAGCTATGGCAAACAACTGTAATGTGAAGGTTGGTTGGTTGGTTGAGACAGGGTTTCTCTGTGTAGCCCTGGCTGTCCTGGAACTCACTCTGTAGACCAGGCTGGCCTCAAACCCAGAGATCCACCTGCCTCTGCCTCCCAAGTGCTGGGACTAAATGCATGTGCCATAGCCAAACCTACTCAACACAGGAAAAGGTTTTATGCCTTGCTCTCTGTTTATATAATTAATCCTGAAATAAGTTTCTGAGCACAGCTTGTCTGTAGCATAAATTAAACATACATATTTAACTAAGCTCAAGATATCCCCACGTCTCTTAAGTCTCTGATATGCAGACCCAGTCCTGCCCTACACAGTAAAACACCAAAGAAACGAAGTGTCTGGGTCTTGTTATTTATCTCAGCCAAACCTTTTCAATACAGGATTCTAATCTATTAAAGTGGAATAATATACTTGTAATCTATTAAAGGAGATTAAGATATATATATATATTCCAAAAACAAATATTATATACAACTCTATGATAATAGAAACATATAGTTATGTCTATATTGCCAGTCACCTAATGTCCTGACTTTTGTTTTAGCAAGAACAAAACAAACTCATAGGCAAAGAGAAAAAGTCGCTATAAACCAGCACTTTATTACGTACCACATCATCATGACTCAGAATACAAACACTAAGTATAAGGTGGTTTTAAAAACAAGCCTTTAAAGAACTTAGTATTACACTTAAAAACAATAAAAAGACACCAGATAGTCTGCTTAATGTTTACAACAGATTTCTTTTTAAATTTAAGATTTATTTATGTATATGAGTGTTCTATCTGCATGTACACTGGCATGCCAGAAGAGGGCATCAGATCTCATTACAGACAGTTAGCATGTGGTTGCTAGGGTTTGAATTCAGGACCTCTTGATGAGCAGCCAGGTCTCTTAACCACTGAGCCATCTCTCCAGCCTCTAAAACAGACTTTTTAATATAAGCACAGATGTGTTTCAGGTCTATGATGAAATGCTACCAACATTTTGATGTTCATATTAGATACTTTGTAGAAAACATAAATAGACATGAGTAACCAAGGGCTTGTTCATCACCTACATACACTTTTCAGTGCCTACAAAGAAAAACCAAAGACAAAAACAACCAATAACTCAGACCAAAACCAACCAACCAGCCAGGCGGTGGTGGCGCGCACCTTTAATCCCAGCACTTGGGAGGCAGAGGCAGGTGCATTTCTGAGTTCGAGGCCAGCCTGGTCTACAGAGCGAGTTCCAGGACAGCCAGGGCTACACAGAGAAACCCTGTCTCGAAAAACCAAACCAAACCAACCAACCAAACAAACAAAAACAGAAACAAAAAAGATGAGGGGTAATGTGTCTCTTTAGCACTTGTGAGTTCTGAGGTTTGGTCCCTAGCATGGGTGAGGAGTCAAAAGACAAACCGAGTTGCACTCATAGATTCAAAAGGAGCAATTATCTTCATTGATCAAAGAACGTGTATAAATCAATATGAAAGACAACTACCAAAAGGAAAACTGACAGCAGGCAGTTTTTAAATGGTTAACGCACATGGGAAAGAGGTTGGTCCATTTTACATTATAGACTGAGTAGGCTATAATAAAGCAACAATTGTTAAAATGTCAATCATCCACTCCAGGTGCTAGGCACTTCAGCTGCTTCGTGGTTTCTGTGTGCTAACCGGATTAGCACGGGTGAAGAGAAGAGGCAAACTTTCTCACAGTTGCCACACCACTTGAATGGCTACCAGAGGTAAACCCTGACCATCACAGAGATGCTGGCTACATCCCGGTCACCGAGGCTGCAGAGACAGGGCAGCAGGTAAGAGCACTCACGGCTCTTGCAGAGCCCCCATTTTAGGTTCCAGCACCAGCGGGGGTGGCCCTTAACTCCAACTCCAAGAGGTCTAATGCCCTCTTCTGGCCTCTGCAGGCACTGCACTCATGCAATGCCACCCCTTAATTTAAAATACAGTATCTTTTAAAAAAAATTATGCTTCAGCTCTATCCATATAAAAGAAACAGCAGCCATGTGCATGATGAGTAGACTTCCCTTTAACTAGTACACATGCCACTCTCCTCTCCTTCTCATCATTATAACCAAACAAAAGAGTGGAAAGCAGGACTGTAAGGCCAGTGTCTAAGGCGGAGGCACATTCAACCCTGAGCTAAAATAACAAGGAAAAAGATCCACATGAGTGAAACAAGTTCACGAGCGGGGAAGCTTCAAGGAGTCTCTGAAGTTACACAACTCGAACTAAGCTGCTGTGAACCAGGACACAGCTGCTGCGGAGCAGAACGGCCAGAGCAGGAGGTCCTCAGGCCCCGGTTGGCATGGAGGATCCGTAGAAAGATGGAGGTGGGGCTGGTGAGATGGCTCTGCGGGTAAGAGCACCGACTGCTCTTCTGAAGATCCTGAGTTCAAATCCCAGCAGCCACATGGTGGCTCACAACGACCCGTAATGAAATATGACGCCCTCTTCTGGTGCGTCTGAAGCAGCAACAGTGTACTCATTTATAATAATAAATAAATCTTTGGGCCTGAGTGAGCAGGGTTGACCGGAGTGAGCAGAGGTCTTAAAGTCAATTCCCAACAACCAGATGAAGGCTCACAACCATCTTTTCAGCTATAGTGTGTACTCATGGCACTCCCTGTCTCCATTACACAGCACGGGTGAGGCAGGGGAAGAGAAACAGTAAAATAATTACACAACTGTAACAAATTTCACAAGTAACCATGAAGAATTCCTGCTCCCTGCACCAGCCACAGCCAATTCCACCCATCTCTTACAAAGATGAGTAATGGTCCAAGATAGTTAATAAAAACAATGAAGAAGGAAGTACAGTGGTGGCAGGAGAGCCTGCCGAGGGACAGATGAAAAGTGTGGCCGCAGTGAACTGCCCAGAAGAAAAATAAAACCAGTACAGAAATATAGGCTTCATTAGAGGCCACACCAGGAACAGACATTGCTCATCTGTGTACACATGAAAGTCTAAATAGAAGACAGGATAGGAAATGGCAGACCTAGAAAACAGAAGGGTTCCACTATGTCTAATGGAAGAAAAGGTTGCAGATATAATTCTCAAGTCTTTCAAAATAAAAAAAAAAACAAAATAAAAAAAAAAAAACAAATTCAGAGACTGGCAGGGTTCATGTCTGAGGAAGAAGTAGCCAAGCTGTCAACACTGCCATATCCTAAGAAAGCTCTGAGACTTCAAATTTAAAGAGAAATTTTCTGGACCAAGAAAAGTTACTTCTAAAAGGGGGAAAATCAGTCTCAGATTTTTGCTCCCAATATTTACTGCTTGATTAAGTGTTCTCAGGCAAAATAATATTGATCCAAGAAGTTTGTACTCGGCCAAACCACTGTTAAGGTTTGGATAGGCATTCCTTCTTCAAAACTGAAACCTGTTTTTTTCATGAACAAAGTAAGTATTACTATAGTAACCCAGCAGATCATAAATCGTGAAGTCTGTGCAAGTCAACATATGTCAGTAAAAACTACCAGGCCACAAAAAATTGTAATTTTAGTTCAGAAGCACAACTGTTAAAGTTTAAAGGCAACAGGAAAAAAAACTTGGAAACTTAAGAAAGCAAGAGTTCAAGGAAAATGAAGATTTCTGTGAGTCTTTCTTGCAGAAACTTCCAAAGGACACGTTTAGTAAAACAAGAATTAAGGAGAGAAACTAGCCACAGGGAACACTGGCTCCATTTAGGAAAGGCCAAAGTCCAAATAATATTGGCTCTCTAGTTCTAGAACAAAACGGAGAGTTAATAATTCCTAAAAATGGAGAAACGAAGGCTGAGGGAGCAGAGATGGAAAGTGCACCACGCTGCACATTTCTCATCTTTCAGAGTCCCTAAAAGTAGTAGCAGTTGTAGGTACATAACTACAGTTACATGTAGTACAATGTTAAAATAGAGATAAGTAATAAAACTAACAAGGTAAATGTATCATTTTATGAGCATTAGAAGATCTGGAAGCTTGGGTGCACCTCAGGAGTGCTGGCCTCGTATGTGCAAGGAAGGCCCTGTACGCGCTCAACAACAGCAGCAAAGGTGGGGGTGGGGGTGGGGAGAAGGGAGAGGGGCAGGTGAGGAAGACAACACCACCATGTGGAGCAGCGCAGCACAGCACACACCTTAGGTTTGGGGCTGGAGAGATGGCTCAGAGCTTAGGAGCCTCTGCAGAGGACCCGAGCTCTGTCTGTAGAACCAAGCTGGATAGCTCACAACTGCCTGTAATCGCAGCCCCAGAGGGTTTGACGTCCCCTCTGTTCTCTAAGGGCACGCAGACACGTGGCATAAGAGATACACCACATAGCCACTTGCACATACAATCTTTTAAGAAACTTTGTTTACTTATTCTCACTATACATATAATAAAGCAGATATTTCTTAAACGCCAGGGAAGTGATTGTATGGGAGTTTTTAAAGATGAAGTTCTTTGGGAAAGAAAAGCTGGGTGCTAGTGTTAAATTCTTTTCTTCCAACGCCTAGCTCACCAGTGTAGATGGAGGCTTCTCTTGCAGCCACAGGCATGTTGGAGGTATTGGCTACCAGCGCTGTCCTCTTCATGATTGACTCGACTTTACCATCAACTTCCATGGTGAGCTAAGGGTAGGAAATCCATTAGTGAGCTCCAGTTTCAGTATAACACTCCAACATTTTAGATTTCCCCCATTCACAAAAATTGCAATTTGTTGCTATTTAATCCTTTTGTCAGAATTGCCTATATTCCCCACCACGTCAACCTCTCTGCTCTGTTCACAGCACTGTCTGACAAATGGGCAGTTTCATTTGGACATTTCAAATGGTCAAAGGAAATGCATTATCTTATGAAAAAGGACATGTTACTACAGTAGCCTAGATCACAGAGCCCATGAAAAGCTTCACATGTAAACGATCAGTTTCTTAGGGTTTGTTTTTTAGACAGTGTCTCATGTAGTCCAGGCTAGCCCTGAACTGACCCTCCTGGCTCAGCCTCCTAAGTACAGGAATTACAGGTACATGCCACCATATCCAGTCAAAATATAAATGTTTTTTTCTCTTATCTGTCTTATTTTTCTCTTAAGTGAGAACAAAGAAGAGAAACTTGTAGGTGTCTGACTTTGAAGAATTCATTTTCCTTTTTAAAAATATTAATTTAAAATTCTTTGAGAGCATCTTGACAACAGAAAGCGCCATTCTTTGCCCATGGAGCACTGACTATTGTCAGTGGCGGCTGATACGCAGTATTTCCTCTAGACGATTATTTGGAGTTTTCTATAGACGGACCTCAGGGAAGTCCCGAAGAACTTCTGACATCTCATTTCCTCTTTCACCGCATCCGACATAGATGATCACGTCACTGTTGGAGTACTTGGACAGAGACTGGGAGATCACAGTCTTCCCACAGCCAAAGGCCCCCGGGATAGCAGTGGTCCCTCCCTGAACACACCTGAGGACAAAGAAATGGTTATTACGCTGTTGGCTAATGTATAGTGCCAAACAAAGGAGATACTTGTCAAGGTAATTACTCTGAAACATTTCTGTACACATAAACTATATTGATGTACCTATTAGCAACTCATTTGTGCCTAGTGGCATGTTTTAAGATGGATGTTAGCCAGGTGTGATGCCACGTGCCTTTGACCCCAGCACTCAGGAGGCAGAGGCAGGTGGATCTCTGTGAGTTTGAGGCCAGCCTGCTCTACGTGGTTGAGTTCTAGCATTACATAGAGAAAGCATGTCTTTAAAAAAAAAAAAAAGGTGGACATGGTAGTTCACGCCTATAGTCCCAGCATGTGGGAGGCTGAGGCAGTAGGATTACCCATGAACTGAAGGCTAGCTTCAATTACACAGCATCCCAGGCAAGGCGGAGGTACTGAGTGACAAAATAACAAAAGACAAACTAGCAAGGATTTTATTATGATTAGCCATCTTTATTACTTACAGTGGATAGAAAGTGAAAGTGTGCTCCCTAAGACACCTGAGGAAGTGTCTTATGAAGCTCTATGAACATAGGGAGGTAACAAAATAACCCTGATGACATTCATGCTTGTACAAGTCTATTCACTAAGACAACACACGAATTAAAACTGTGAAGCACATATGAAGCGCATCTTCTTCATAAGGGGTCTAGTGAACTTACATCTTACATAAGGTTTAGTTTAGTCAGGAAGGAGTGATACGGCCATCCTGAAAGAGCTAAGGTTTGAATGAGGGCAGAGTGTATTACAGGAGAGAAACCTAAGAAATCCTGAAGCTTACAGGAGTTGGGAACAGATGAGAACAGGGGGCCTATGACAAGGCAATATTCAAAGTTGTGACAAATTAAAAATGTATTGCCCAGTTCAAGGAAGCAGCAATGCTAAGAGCAAGACAGAGTTCCCATGGGTAAAAGGAGAAGCGCTGGTGTCATGTGTATTCTCAGGAGCTTGCCATGACACCAAGGGCAAGAGCAGGGACATGCAGAAAGGACAAACTCTAACACTCGTCTCTCCTCTCCTCCTCCCTTCCTTTCTCTCTCACGAGACAGGCAACTCGTGAAAAGAGACAGAAGAGGGAGACACACTTGAGGAGCCCAGAAATGTGATAAACCCCAAAAGAGGGAAAGAGGAGGAGGTAGGTGGAGCTTCACAGTCTCTGATTTCTCAGTGAAGGAGAAAGGGGAAGGAGGAGGCATTGAGTTGAGTATATGAAATACGCAGAGAAGCATGAAGCAGCTGCGAGGACATAGCAGTGTGGGCAGAAATCAATTTCTACGGTTTTCATGGTGTGTGCAAAGCAGAAGGGAACAGCTGAACGGATCCACAGTTGGGATTTTGCCAGGTGAGTCCTGGCAAAATACAAAGTTTTATTATACCACTAGGAACTACTCATAAGATTCAGTCTGTGGAGTATATTCTGAATAATGAAGAATACAGAGACAGGAGGCAATTAGCAGCAAGAGATCTCTGTGGGAAAGAAACAGTAAAGTGATCCAAAGAGCAACTCGGAAGAGTCAGGCCTTCAGTGAGAGTGCAGGGGAGGCTGCTCAGCTCCGTGGAAGGGTGCCTGCTTGGCCGGGGGGGGGGGGGGGGGGGGGGCACTGCCTTTTTTACTTTTATCTTTTAAATCATGATTTTATAGTGATTCAAGGTTGAGGCAGAAACCAGTCTTTTTTGGAAATTAAATGATGAGGCCATTGTAGAAAACAGAGCTGCATACAGTAAAGCCACGTGTCTAACAAAAGAAAGTAAAATTTTCTAAGCAAAGAAAACGGAAAAGAGCACCCTATAAATAACTACTGTTGGCAGCATGCATAGTTCATCTGATCTTAGAAATTAACAATTTATAGCAACACCAATCTATTAATTCTAGGACAACTTAAAGTTACTTATATGCTTTGTCACAGTCTTTTAGAAATTTTCTTTTTTTAGGAAGTTTTTGGTTTTTGTTTTTAAATATAATGTGGTTTCTTTTTGACTATGGAGGAAAAAACCTTTGCCTCTTTAATTTCTGGCAAAGGATGTAACTAATTCACCATTCTTGCCCTAGATAAGACCTATCACTGCATTTAATACAGAGAACTCGTATCTGCAAAGATTACAAAAAGACAGATACATATAGTACCTTGGGGGCAAAGGTGGGAGACAGCAGACTTACGGGAAAAGGGCATCCAGAACTCTCTGGCCAGTGAGCAGAGGATGATTGGCAGGTAGCTTTTCCGTGACTGGCCGCACCTGCCGCACAGGCCATACTTGGACCATGCTGAACTTCTCCTTCACACCTTCAAACTCAAGCTCCAGGACGACATCCTGTTCAAACAAACAAACAAAACAGTGACCTTTAAGGGTAGCCGACTCTGCGAATCGTTCTTCCTCCAAATGTAAGTAAGTATCCCCAGGCTCCTCTTGCAGACGGAAGGCCGCTTTTATAAGTAAGAAGGGAGGCGTGTAGTTTTATTGTGTGTCTTTACATGTGGCCATAGTTTTTAACTGGGTGCCTCTTGCTGGCTAATATAAAGTATGGCAGGAGGTTTTTGGAAAGGGGCACATCAAGCAATAAAGAGCTGCATGAACTGTACATGCATGCCCGGTAAGTCTTCAAGGTTACACACGCTCCCTGAATTAGGGGAAGTGGAAGTTTCACACTTTCTTTTCACCCTGTCTTACTGTAACAATCATATTGCTCTAATTTGAAAATACATGTCAAGAGTCCCAAAATATTTAATATTATTTTTATTTTTTATTAATATTTTTAAAAGGAAGTGATAGTATGACAGTGCCTTTGACCACTGAGACTGCTGAAACCATTCACAAGTAACTCTAAATTCCAGGAGAAATCTGTAGTCTGTTAAAACATGAGTGGTCTGCTCTAGAGCAATTCCTCCATTTAGAATGAGCGAGTCTTTAATCTAGTGAACAAATCTAGAATCTCAAACTGACATGTGTTCTCTGCATGTTATAAAGCACACACTTATTCTTGTAAACACTTTTGAAAAACTGCTTATTGCATTTTACTACGAGGACATTACATGTTATCATGTCTTTTTCTTTTTTTTTCTTTTTTCAAGACAGGGTTTCTCTGTGTAGCCCTGGCTGTCCTGGAACTCACTCTGTAGACCAGGCTGGCCTCGAACTCAGAAATCCGCCTGCCTCTGCCTCCCAAATGTTGGGATTAAAGGTGTGCGCCACCACCGCCCGGCTTATCATGGTCTTCTCAATAAAATTATACGTCAATTTAAAGACTGCTTTGACTCTATTGTCTGACACTCTGTGACTATAAATAAAATTAATAACCTAAGTTACAAATGATACACTTAAGAATTCACATAATCCACTATATAATTAATTATGTGAATCCTGATTGACAGTTAAAGTCATGTCTATTCTAAGCATAATGAATATGAGATTTAGGCAAACCCATCAGTTAAAAAGATAGAAAAATATCATATGTCTTATTAAAAAGGTATATTCTTGTTCTTGTATTCTCAAGTCCAGTTCAAAACAAAATTACCCTTAAAAATGATATAGCTCAGGCTGCAGAGATGGCTCAGAAGGTTAAGAGCACTGACTGTTCTTCCAAAGGTCCTGAGTTCAATTCCCAGCAACCACATGGTGGCTCACAACCATCTGCAATGGAATCTGATGCCCTCTTCTGGTGTGTCTGAAGACAGCTATAATGTACGAATGTATATTAAATAAGTGTTTTTTAAAAAAAATGATATAGCTCAGTGGTAGAGTGATTACCTAGCATATGTGAGCCTCTGGATTTGTATCACAAAAATAAGTAAAATAAATAAATAAATAAATAAACAAACAAACAAACAAACAAACAAACAGAAGTGACTCAGAACTTACATATTAGAAATGCTTTAGCAGTTTTAGGGCCCTAAAGTGGTAACTGCCATGTATGAGCAGGCTGCTGTGTTGAACAAAGCCAAAGCGGTACTTACAGACGCATCATAATTCCCAGGCGGTGCGATGTAGGTCACGCTTCCTCTGTTACGTGGGGGTAACATGATTTTGTGTTTGATGAGCGAGTTCTCATTGACAACCCCATAAATATCTCCACCAGTGATATGACTACCAACCTGAGGAACAAATTCAATGCTCAAAAACAAAGCAGAGCACCCAAGCCCCAGGTAGACATGCCCTTACTTCAGCAATGTAAATCGCTTGCCTAACTCATAAACAAGGCGTTAGTTCTACAGTCCAGTAAGGGCACTAAATATTAGACAGTATATCCATGGTTTCTGTTTATTTGGACTAAGACTATAAAATAGTTCAGTAAACACACATTTCATTTCATATCCTTTCACCAACTTTAGAAATTTCTGGTTTCACAGACATACCCGTAAGTTTTTGCTGGGTGTAAACTCCCATTTGATATCTCTGCTAAGAGCAGACACATTTACTCCTCGGGGGATGTAGATACTTTGAGTCTGACTGCTGATATCCGAGAGAGGTCTCTGAATACCATCAAAAATGGCTCCCATAATGCCAGGACCCAGCTCTACCGAGAGAGGTTTACCGGTGCGGAGTACGGGGTCTCCAACAGAGACACCAGCTAGGAACAGCAGTTAAGGAAAACTTAAAATAAACATTTGAAGATACTGTTAATAGGAAATATCCATTTAATAGGGAAGTGACATTTAAGAAAATATAGTAAGTTCCTAAGGTTTGCCAGATCTTTGCTATTTCAGCAATATTTTGCAGTCTCTAAGGGTAAAATCTATACCTAACACTTGTAGTTATTAAATAATCATCTCCAGAGAGTTTAATCGATATGTATGTCCTAGCACCTGAGTATGAGTGAAAGCATGGTGTGTGAACTGAAAAAAGGGATTTAGAAAAAAGGTGTTTAATTTCCACCTAGTCATCAAGTGACTAGACAGCAGATAAAAGTATATCAATAAACACACACACACCCAAACTTGCTTTGAGCCATGATTTCGTGCCTAGAGGCTTCTAACTTGGGGCTGGGGTGATAGCTCAGCTGTTAAAGTGCTTGCCTGGCAAACATGAGGACATGAACTCAATCTCTGGAAACCAGGTTAAAAAGCACATTCTTCCAACTTCAGCCCTGGGTAGCCTGAGTCAGATTCCTGGGGCTGGACAGCCAGCAAGTCCAGCCTATTTGCCACGCTCCATGCAATAGAGAGCTCTCGTCTCAAACATCATGATGAATGGCAGCTGCATATATATACATGAACACAGAGGCTTCGAATTTGCTTTTTTGATGACTTTTACATTAGTATCTACTACTCATACAGGGGAACAGTTACCTTGTTAGAGAAGCAATAAAACAAAATATGCTTAAAATCCCAAGAATTAATGCTGACCTCCAGAGTTGTGTAAAGACATATGCGTTTCGAAAAGACCGATTCTTTGTAAGGCCAGCATTTCTTTACTCTTTTATTTTTATTGACAATAAATGTTTAGTATTTGCTTACTGTGTGTACCTGAGTGCAGACATGGGGAGGAGAGGACAACCATGCCCCATCAGTTTTCTCCTTCCCCCTTTGCATGACTTCCAGGGATCGATCGGACTCACCCTTCTGGGCTTGGCACCAACCACCTCTATATGCTGAACTATCTTGTAAGCCCCTCCTCAGCTTTTCATAGAAAATTGGAAATAGATATTATGCTTAAAAATCAATATTATAGCAATATCAAAGATTTCTTAGTGCTAAAGGTATATTATTCATTAAAGATTGAGAATGGTGAAGGATCTATATTTATTATTTTAAATAAAAATCATGACTGGGTAATTTTAACCACATAAGCCACTATCATTATTCCATTTATGCTTTCTTCTGTAATATGAAACCTTCTAAACAAATTTCCAACTGGATTCCCTGAAGTCTGTGACACCAAATGTTAAGAGCAATGAAAATTCAGAATGTCATTTCTAATTTCTTGACTAAGAACACTAATTCCCAATAGTTCTCTCTTCAATATGTTCCTTTATGACATGTTGTGTCATGTACCTACTTTGTGTTAAATTCTTAAACTCTGACACACAGAAGGTGGCAGGAAATTGACCAGAGAAGGATACAAGTTTCTTCATACACCTGAATGGTGGCCATGTCACCTTCCAATCGAATGATCTCTCCAACCAGCTCGCTGTGCCCCACTCTCACCAGCTCGTACATAGCAGCACCCGCCATGTCACAGGCTGTAACCACTGAAAGAACAAGAGACTGTTGATCCAAAGTTCTATGAATAATTACAGCTAATGTCAACATCTAATACATCCATTATCATACCTGCTCATTTATTCCTAAGGAAGAAACAAACTCTCACCATGGAATAACCTTTATAGTTTCACATATAGACCTTTTTTTAGTAAATGATACAAAGAAGGAAACAAAATAGCCTTGTTAGGCTATAGTTACTGATGAATGCCCCTATTTTAACACATGAAGTCCTATATAAAAATTCTCATTTGTAATACTGAAGTTCATTCTGAACAACCTAAGCTACGTTCATCCATGCAATGAAGAGTTTTGGAACCATAAACAATAAACAAGCAAACATCTCACATTGGAATTGAGAGCTTTAGGACATCATACAGTAATTATCAATTTATTGTGCTGTTATCCCTTGAAAGATAACAATAAAGCAAATTTTTACTTTTTAATACTTTAAGCCAGTGATTCTAAAGTTTCCTTGGCTGTGGACCTTCAAAAAACTCATTCTAGGATTTAAAAAAAAAAAAAAAAACCCTATACATAGTCAAATGGTTTGCATCTACAACCTTAGCAGTTGAGAAGCAGAGTTGAGAGAATCAGGATTTCAAGCCAGCCTAGGCTCCTTGAAATCTTGTTATGAAATACCACCAGCAGCTCACACATGCATATATAATTCCTCTTCTCAAACCATAGGATGTTCATAACCAGCCACCACCACCGTTTCAACCCTTCAGTTAAGAGAGGACCTCTATTTTTAATATTTTTTCACAAGCAGGAGCCAGAATTAGAACTTGCTATGTTAGACCATGCTGTCTAGCAAGCAAAAGTTATTTTTCTGGAAGGGGAAGAAGGGTGCTACATTTGTAGAAATGCATAAGAATGAATCCATTCTTACTACATAGTCTGTGATTACAACTATGTGATAGTAATTATTGCAGTGCAAAAACATGTTAGGTTAATTTGATCTAGAGAACAACGAGTTAAGATGACCTGAAATATCACATAATGAATTTAAAAATCATATTTCATAAACCCCAAAGCATATCATTAGTCTATTAAAAGTACTTAGGAATTAACCATCAGCCCCAGGGACAGCTTGGGGCACATTTCCTCAATCTGTTTTACCTAAGCTGGCTGGCTGATGTTCCTTTGCCCTCGTGTTTAATATATCTGTCCTATCATCGTCAATGGGAAACTGTTTCTGTGACCGCAAGAGAGATGGGCAACAGTGAGAGCTCACTCTCTACCTCTCGCCAGTGAGCTCAAGCTCACTCAGCTTGGAGAGAAGGCAGAGCTCATCAACAGATGCAAAGTCTGCCAAAGAGGCACCACCGCCTTCACTGTCATTAGAACAGGGCACGGACTGCAGCGTGAAACTTCAAGGAAAATATATTTTAATATCAGTGAGCAGGTTGTACCTAGGCTACTGTAGTTCACATGTGTTAGTGGGATATTCAGAAAAAAAAATCAATACTGAAATGAGATGGTTATTTTAAAAGCAGAGTTCCAAGGTTTGGCAAAAACAGATATAAAATGTAAAACTACTTTCTATTTTCAGTATCAGGTCATCAGGCTTCTCTTACGTAGTCAGCTGTGAGATAGCCGGAAAAATTATGCAGACAGATGTAGAAACACAGAAGAGAAGTTAACATTACCCAGAAAGGCTTTGAAGATCATTATTTAAGCTCAAATCAAATCAGTACAGAATAACTGAAAACTTACACATGTGGCACTGCTTAGTAAAAACTATAAATCTTAAAGCTTTTATATTTCAAGTTTAACAAAAACATTAAGCTTTACTTACCTAACAAGCATGGTATCACAAAGTAGCTTATCAATGGCAAACTGTCAAATGTACAAGACTAGTGCTTGGTGAACCATTATGGTGGCCATATTATTTTACTCTAGTCACTAGGAGCTCTTCAAACCATTAGGTGCACCTGCAGGACCTGTGCTTCTCCCCATGGCGCCTTGAAAAGATGCCGATCTCAGTGCGGCATCCCTGCTCTCAGCTGCTGCACATTACTTACCAGGCCCTGAGACTCCATGCACATAACCAAATGTGCTTTCTTTATCTTCATCACGGATTTTGGGTAGCTTAGAGAAATCCATTGTGTTAAGTTTACCTAAGGCAAAAGAAGAAAGTAAACCATAATTACAAACTCTAAAGCAAAAGAATTAGCACAGATGGTATATTCTCAAGTCATAAAACCATTTCAGAATAAAATGCGACATTACACACACACACACACACACACACACACACAGAGAGAGAGAGAGAGAGAGAGAGAGAGAGAGAGAGAGAGAGAGAGAAGAGAGGAGGGTGGGGAGTTATTTCAAGACAGGGTTTCTCTCTGTAGCCCTGGCTGTCCTCAAATCCAGGGATCTGGCTGTCTCTTCCTCCTACGGCTGCTGGGATTAAAGGCGTGCACCACCACCACCCAACTTAACATAAAATTCTTTTTTCTTTTTTTCTTTTTGTTTTTCGAGACAGGGTTTCTCTGTGTAGCCCTGGCTATCCTGGAACTCACTCTGTAGACCAGGCTGGCCTCAAACTCAGAAATCCACCTGCCTCTGCCTCCAAGTGCTGGGATTAAAGGCGTGCGCCACCACTGCCCGGCAAAATTCTTAAAATTTACTTAAAAGTACCTCATTCTTAAATAAGCAATCAGTATATGTTATAATAACTAAATTGTGTTTACATTTCATATTCCATACAAAATACTAACATTTCCCAATGATTTATCTATCCCTTTACTATTCATATCCTCATCCAATATTTCTAATTTCCTCTCCAATTACTCTGAATCATTCATAAAGCCTTGAGAGCCCTTGCCTGAGAACTTTTTTGCTAGGTTATCCAAGCCCAGCCCTTCCTTTAGGATTCTGTTCAAATGCCACCTTCTTCAGGAGCCACTGTAAGTACCAATTTAAATATATTTCCCTGCCTTTAGTTTTTCAATGCTTTATTCATTTTTTAATGTTATGAGTGTTTGCCTTAATTTCTCTGTGTACTACATGCATAACGGGTGCCCCCAGAGGCCAGAAGAGGGTATTGGATTCCCTGAAACTTAAGTTACAGACAGTTGTGGCCCACTGTGTAGGTGCTAGGAACCAAACCTAGGTCTTCTGAAAGACCAAGTGCTCATAACTAACTCTCCAGCTCCACCCATTTGATTTAGTTTCTTAATCATAGCACTTTTCATAGGAGAACAAACTATGTATTTCATATTAAAATCTATCTTGACCATTTGTCTCAGGGCATTTTTTCTTTTCTCCTTTTAGTAGAACAGAACCAGTTAAGAAAACTTAATTGAGGAGCTTGAGAGAGAGCTGAGTGGTAAAAGCACTTGCTCTTGAAGAAGACCCAGGTTCAATTCCCAGAACCCACATGGTGATTCATAACTGTTCGTGACTCCAGGTCTAGGGGGTTGACATCCTCTTCTGGTTTCCTCAGGTAGCAAGTATGCACGCGATGCACATACATGCAAGGAAATACTCATTCACGTAAAATAAATCTTTTAAAAAAGGAGAATTTAGTTCAACGTCTACTTCAGAGAAGTACAATCTGAAAACTCCAATAGACAACTACCCATATCCAAAAAGAAAACAGAAGCCAGGCCTGCTCACTTACACTTGTGCTCTCAGAACGTGGACTCAGGAGGTCTGTCACGGCGTCTGATGCCAACCTGGGCTACAAAATAAGCTCCAGACCATCCTGTACTAGAGAGAGAGAGAGAGAGAGAGAGAGAGAGAGAGAGAGAGAGAGAGA
>JADRCD010103507.1:5210-15388 GCA_019843815.1 Montemys delectorum | reverse complement strand
TTTTCTATAGATTTCTTCAATTTTCTCAAAAACCATTTGCAAGAGCCTTGTATCTAATCCGAAAACGTTTCCTTTGCTATCACATTTTGGAATCATAGGTTTTCTGTGTTTTCATTTTACCATCATTATTTCCTAGGAATTCTTCAGTTTTCATAACTTTTTCAATAGTTTTCTTCAATTTTCTCAAAATAAATTCCGGAGAATACCTTCAATCTTATCAGAAAATGCTTCCATTTGCTTTCTTAATTACAAATCCTAGCTTCTCTGTGTTTTCCTTTCTCCTCTCATTTCCTTTAGTAATTCATCAATTTTCACAACATATTTGATAGATTTCTTCAATGTTCTTAAAGGCAATTACCAAGAATATCTTGAATCTTATCAGAAAATGTTTCCATTTGCTTTTACAGGAAGGAAACCTCCTTCTCTGTGTTTCCATTTTGCCATCATTTTCGACTTGGGGTTCTTCAATTCTCATGACATTTTCTATAGATTTTTTTTCAATTTTCTCAAAAGTAGTAGCCAAGAACATCTTAATCTTATCAGAAAAAAATTTCCATTTGAATTTTCTAATAGGAAACCTAGGTTCTCTGTGTTTTTTTCCATTTTCCATCATTTTCTCTTTGGAATTCTCCAATTATCATGACATTTCATATAGAATTCCTCAATTGACTCAAAGCAATTACAGATAACATCTTGAATCTTATCAAAAGGAGTTTCCATTTGCTTTACCAATTAGGAAAGATAGCTTCTACGTGTTTTACATTTCCCATAATTTTCTCTATGGAGTTCATCAATTCCCTCCACATTTTCTAGAGAATTTTTCAATTTTCTAAAAGCAATTACCGAGAGATTTTGAATCTTATCAGAAAATGTTTCCATATTCTTTATCATTTAGGAAGCATAGGTTGTCTTTGTTTACCATTTTACCATCATTATTTCTTATAAATTCTTCAATTTTCACAATATTTTCGATAGATTTCTTCAACTCTCTCAAAAGCAGTGACCGCAAACATCTTGATTCTTATCAGAAATTGTTTCCATTTGCTCTCTTAATTAGGAATCGTAGGTTTTCTGTGTTTTCCATTTTGCCATCATCATTTCCTATGAATTCTTCAATTTACACAACATTTTCTATAGATTTCCTCACTTTTCTCAAATGCAATTGCTGAAAACACCTTGAATGTTATCAGAAAATGTTTCCATTTGCCTTCTCAGTTAGGAAACATAGCTTCTAAGTGTTTTCCATTTCCCATCATTTTCTCTATGGACTTCTTTAATTTTCTACAAATTTCATATAGAATTCTTCAATTTTCTCAAAAGCTATTACTTAAAACGTCATGGATCTAATCAGAAAATGTTTCCATTTGCTTTCTCAAGTGGGAAATACAGCTTCTCTGTGTTTTCCATTTTACAATCATTTTCTCGTAGTATTTTTAAAATTTTATGACCTTTTATATAGAATAATTCAATTTTTTCAAAATCCATTTACAAGAACATTTTTATGTTATCAGAAAATGTTTCCATTTGCCATCTCTATTAGGAATCGTATGTTTTCTGTGTTTTCCATTTTACCATATTTATTTCCTTCAAATTCTTCAATTTAAACAATATTTTCTATAGATTTCTTTAATTTTCTCAAAATCAATTACCAATAACATCTTGTGTTCTATCAGAAATAGTTTCCATTTACTTTCTCAATTGTGAAACTTATTTTCTCTATTTCACCATCATTTTGTCTGTGTAATTCTACCATTTTCATGACATTTTGTATGGATGTCTTCAATTTTCTCAAATGCAATTAATGAGAACATCTTGAATCTTATAGGAAAAGTTTCTATTTGCTTTATCAGTTAGGAAAGAGAGCTTCTATGTCTTTTCTGTAGTACCATCCTTTCCTCCTAGGAATTCTTCTATTTTTATGACATTTAAGATGCAATTCTTTAATTTTATCAAAAAAATTGCCAAGAATAATTTGTATCTGATCAGAAAATGTTTCCATTTGCTATCTCAATTAGGAATCATATATTCACATTGTTTTCCATTTTACCATCTTTATTTCCTAGGAATACTTCAATTTTACGTTTTTCTATAGATTTCTTCAATTTTCTCAAAAACCATTTGCAAGAGCCTTGTATCTAATCCGAAAACATTTCCTTTGCTATTACATTTTGGAATCATAGGTTTTCTGTGTTTTCATTTTACCATCATTATTTCCTAGGGATTCTTCAATTTTCACAACATTTTTGATAGCTTTCTTCAATTTTCTCAAAAAATTCCCGAGAACACCTTGAATTTTATCAGAAAATGTTTCCATTTGCTATCTCAATTAGGTATCATATGTTTTCATTGTTTTCCATTTTACCATCATTATTTCCTAGGAATTCTTCAATTTTCACAACATTTTTGATAGCTTTCTTCAATTTTCTCAAAAAAAATCTCGAAAATACTTTGAATCTTATGAGAAAAATTTTCCATTTGCTTCCTCAATTACAAAACCTAGCTCCTCTGTGTTTTCCATTCTCCTCTCATTTCCTCTAGGAATTCTTTAATTTTCTCAACATTTTCGATAGATTTTTTCAATGTCCTTAAAAGCAATTACCGAGAACATCTTGAATCTTATTAGAAAAATTTTCCATTTGCTTTTACAATTAGAAAACCTAGCTTCTCCGTGTTTCCATTTTGCCATCATTTTCGATTTGGAGTTCTTCAATTTTCATTACATTTTCTATAGTTTTTTTTCAATTTTCTCAAAAGCCGTTATCGAGGACATTTTAATCTTATCAGAAAAAATTTCCATTTGAATTTTCAAATAGGAAACCTAGGTTCTCTGTGTTTTCCATTTCCCATCATTTTCTCTATGGAGTTTTAATTTTCTTCACATTTCATATAGAATTCTTCAATTTTCTCCAAAGCTATTACTGAAAACCTCATGAATCTTATCAGAAAGTATTTCCATTTGCTTTCTCAATTGGGAAATATAGCTTCTCGGTGTTTTCCATTTTACCCTCATTTTCTCTTAGTAATTTTAAATTTTTATGACCTTTTATATAGAATAATTCAATTTTTTCAAAATACATTTACCAGAACATTTTTCATGTTATCAGAAAATGTTTCCATTTGTTATCTCAATTAGGAATCACATGTTCGCATTGTTTTCCATTTTACCATCATTATTTCCTAGGAATACTTCAATTTTACAATTTTCTATAGATTTCTTCAATTTTCTCAAAAACCATTTGCAGGAGTATTGTATCTTATCTGAAATGTTTCCTTTGCTATCACATTTAGGAATCATAGGTTTTCTGGGTTTTCAATTTTCCAACATTATTTCCTAGGAATTCTTCAATTTTCACAACATTTTCGATAGATTTCTTCAATGTACTTAAAAGCAATTTCGGAGAACATCTTGAATCTTATCAGAAAATGTTTCCATTTGCTTCATCATTTAGGAAGTAAAGATTTTCTGTGTTTTCCATTTTACCATCATTATTTCCTACGAATTTTTCAACTTTCACAATATTTTCGATAGATTTCTTCAACTCTCTCAAAATCAGTGACTGATAACATCTTGATTCTTATAAGAAATTGTTTCCTTTTGGTCTCTTAATTAGGAATCGTAGGTTTTCTGCGTTTTCCCTTTTACCATCATTGTTTCCTAGGAATACTTCAATTTTACAATTTTCTCTAGATTTCTTCACATTCGAAAATGAAAGAGTCTCTGTTCTTCCTGAGAAACGAATCAGGAAAGTTGTACTTTTAGTGTTGAAATGCACTTTTAGTTTTAAGACAATAGAAGATAGAAGTGAGGTTCTTAGAAGGAAATAAGAGACTTTCTCACCAGGTTTTAATGTAATTTGTAACTTCTGTGGGTAATGTATTTCCTTTATTAAAGCCCACTGATTAAACTTAGTTTCACATACATTCACATTTAAGTTTCACAGAACACTCTGTAGTGTCTTATCAAAGAGAGAATATCACTTTAACATGGAGGCTAAACAAAACACATTGGAAATTGAATGTATCTCTGTTATTCCTGAGAAACGAATCAGGAAACTTGTCTTTTTAGTTTTGAAATGGACTTTTAGTTTTAAGACGTTAGAAGATAAAAATGAGTTTCTTAGAAGAAAGTAAGAGTGTTTCTCACCAGGATTTGAATGTAGTTTGTACTATTGTGTGGAATTTATCCATTCATGAAAGCAAACTGATTGAACTTAGTTTCACATATATTCACAGTTTCTTTTCTTAGGACACTGCGTAGTGGGTTATAACAGAGAGAAAACTAATTTAATGTAGATGGTTCACAAAACACATTGGAAACGGAATGCTTCTTGATGTTCCTGAGAAACAAATCAGGATTGTTGTCCTTTAAGTGTTATAATCCACTTTTAGTTTTAAGATGTTAGAAGATAGAATTGAGTTTCTTAGAAGAATATGAGTGTTTTTCACAAGGTTTTCAATATAGTATGTAACTACTGTACATAATGTATTTCCTTTATGAAAGCACACTGATTGATTTTAGTTTCACATACATTCGCAATTATGTTTCGCAGAACACAGTGTAGTGTGTTATAACAGAAGGAAACTAATTTAACATAGATGCTACATAAACAAATTGGAAACTGAATGTGTCTCTGTTCTTCCTGAGAAAGGAATCAGGAAAGTTGTCCTTTTTAGTGTTGAAATGCATTTTAAGTTTTAATATATTAGAAGATAGAAGTGAGAATCTTAGAAGAAAATAAGATTGTTTCTCACCCGGTTTTCAGTGTAGTTTGTAACTACTGTGTATAATATATATCCTTTATGAAAGTACACTGATTGAACTTAGATTTACATCCATTCATATTTACGTTTTGTAGAACATTTGGTATTGTGTTATAAGAGAGAAAACACTGCTTTAACACAGACGCCACACAAAAGACAGTGGAAACAGAATGCGTCTATGTTCTTACTGGAAACGAATCAGGAAAGTTGTCCTTTGAGTGTTGACATGCACTTTTAGTTTTAAGACGTTAGAAGATAGAAGTCAGTTTCTTAGAAGGAAATAAGAGAGTTTCTCACCAGGTTCACAATGTAGTTTGTAGCTACTGTGGATAATGTATTTCCTTTATGAAAGCACACTGATTGAACTTAGTTACACATACATTCACATTTACATTTCAGAGTATACTGTGTAGTGTGTTATAACAGACAGAAAACTACTTTAACATAGAAGCTATTCAAAACACATTGGAAACTGCCTGCATCTTTGTTCTTCTTAGAAAAGAATCAGGAAAGTTTTCCCTTTAGTGTTCACATGAACTTTTAGTTTTAAGACGTTAGAAGATAGAAGTGAGTTTCTTAGAAGAAAATAAGAGTGTATCTCAAAAGTTTTTTAAGGTAGTGGTAACATTTTTGTGTAATTTATTCATTCACGAAAGCGCACTGATTGAACTTATTTTCACATACATTCATATTTACGTTTCTCAGAACACTGTGTAATGTGTTATAACAGATAGAAAACTACTTTAACATAGACGATACATAAAACACACTGGAAACTGAATGTGTCTCTCTTCTTCCTGAGAAAAAGAATCAGGAAAGTTGTCCTTTTAGTGTTGACATGCAATTTAGTTTTAAGATGTTAGAAGATAGAAGTAAGTTTCTTAGAAGGATATAAGAGTGTTTCTCACCCGTTTGTCAATGTAGTTTGTAACTACTGTGCATAATGTATATCCTTTATGAAAGCACACTGATTGAACTTAGTTTTATGTACATTCACATTTACATTTCGCAGAACACTGTGTAATGTGTTATAACAGAGTAAACACTGCTTTAACACAGAAGCTACACAAAAGACAGTGGAAACAGAATGTGTCTCTGTTCTTACTGAGAAACGAATCAGGAAAGTTGTCCTTTTTGTGTTGAAATGCACTTTTAGTTTTAAGACCTTAGAAGATAGAAGTGGGTTTCTTAGAAGGAAATAAGAGAGTTTCTCACCAGGTTTTCAATGAAGTTTGTAAGTACTGTGGGTAATGTATTTCCTTTATGAACGCACACTGATTGAACTTAGTTTCACATTCATTCACATTTATGTTTCTCAGAACACTGTGTAGTGTGTTATAACAGATAGAATACTACTTTAACATAGAGGCTACATAATACACTTTGGAAACTGAATGTGTCCCTCTCCTTCCTGAGAAAAGAATCAGGAAAATTGTCCTTTTAGTGTTGAAATGCACATTTAGTTTTAAAACGTTAGATGATAGAAGTGAGTTTCTTAGAAGAAAATAAGAGTGTTTCTCACCCAGTTTTCAATGTAGTTTGTAACTACTGTGCATAATGTATATCCTTTATGAAAACTTACTGATTGAACTAAGTTTTATGTACATTCACATATACGTTTTGCAGAACACTGTGTAATGTGTTATAGCAGAGAAAACACTGCTTTAACAAAGGTGCTACACAAAAGACAGTGGAAATAGAATGTGTCTCTGTTCTTACTGAGAAACGAATCAGGAAAGTTTTCCTTTTGAACTTAGTTACACATACATTCACATTTACGTTTCAGAGTATAATGTGTAGTGCTTTATAACAGATAGAAAACTACTTTAACGTAGACGCTACACAAAACACATTGGTATCTGACTGCATCTCTGTTCTTCTGAGAAACGAATGAGGAAAATTTTCCTTTTAGTGTTGACATGCACTTCTAGTTTTGAGATGTTAGAAGATAGAAGTGAGTTTCTTAGAAGGAAATAAAGTTTCCCCACCAGGTTTTCAATATAGTTTGTAACTACTGTGGGTAATGTATATCCTTTATGAAAGCACACTTATTGAACTTAGTTTTACATACATTCACATTTACGTTTTGCAGAACACTGTGTAGTGTGCTATAACAGAGAAAAAACTACTTTAAGTAGATGCTAAACAAAACACATTGGAAACTGAATGTGTCTCTGTTCTTCCTGAGAAAGGAATCAGGAAAGTTGTCCTTTTAGTGTTGAAATACACTTTTAGTTTTAAGACATTAGAAGATAGAAGTGAGTTTCTTAGAAGAAAATAAGAGTGTTTCTCACCCGGTTTTCAATGTAGTTTGTAACTACTGTGCATAATGTATATCCTTGTGAAAGCACAAAGATTGATTTTAGTTTTATGTATGTTCACATTTATGTATCGCAGAATACTCTGTATTGTGTTATAACAGAGAAAAGACTACTATAACACAAACACTACACAAAACACTTTGGAAACTGAATGGGTCTCTGTTCTTCAAAAGAAAGGAAACAGGAAAGTTGCCCTTTTAGTTTTGAAATGCTCTTTTAGTTTTGTCAAAATAGAAGATAGAATTGCGTTTCTTAGAAGAAAATGGGAGTGTTTCTTTCATGGTTTTTAAGGTAGTTTGTAACTTTTGTGTGTAAAGAATTCCTTCATGAAAGCACACTGATTGAACTTAGTTGCACATACATTCACATTTACATTTGCAGACCACTGTGTAGTGTGTTACAACAGAGAAAACAACTTTAACATTGAAGCTACACAAAACACATTGGTAACTGAATGTGACTCTGTTTTTACTGAGAAACATATTAGGAAAGTTGTCTTTTTAGCGTTGAAATGCATTTTTAGTTTTAAGATGTTAGAAGATAGAAGTGAGTTTCTTAGAAGAAAATATGAGTGTTTCTCAAAGAGTTTTTAAGGTAGTTGTATATTTTGTGTGTAATTTATTCATTCATTAAAGCACACTGATTGAACTTAGTTTCACATACATTCACATTTAAGTTTCACAGAGCAGTGTGTACTGTGTTATCACAAACAGAAAACTACTTTAAAATAGACGCTACACAAAACACATTGGAAAACAAATGCGTCTCTGTTCTTCTTGAGAAACGAATAAGGAAAGTTGTCCTTTTAGTTTTGAAATGCACTTTTAGTTTTAAAACGTTAGAGCTAAAAGTGAGTTTCTTAGAAGAAAATAAGAGTGTTTTTCAAAAGGTTGTTAAGGTAGTTGTAACATTTGTGTGTAATTTAATCATTCATGAAAGCACACTGATTGAACTTAGTTTCATATACATTCACATTTGCATTTCGCAGAACAATATGTAGTGCATTATAAAACAGAGAAAACTACTTTAAGTAGAAACTTAACAAAACACATTGGAACCTGAATGCATCTCTGTTCTTCCTGAGAAAGGAATCAGGAAAGTTGTCCTTTTAGTGTTGACATGCACTTTATTTTTAAGACGTTAGAAGATAGAAGTGAGTTTCTTAGAAGGAAATAAGAGAGTTTCTCACCAGGTTTGCAGTATAGTTTGTATCTACTATGGGTAATGTACTTCCTTTATGAAAGCACACTGATTAAACTTAATTTCATATACATTCATATTTACGTTTCGCGGAATATATGTGTTGTGTGATATAACCAAGAGAAAACAACTTTAACATTGACACTACACAAAACACATTGAAAACAGAATGCATCTCTTTTATTCTTGAGAAACGAATCAGGAAAGTTGTCCTTTTAGTGTTGAAATGCACTTTTAGTTTTAAGACAATAGAAGACAGAAATGAATTTCTTACAAAAATATAACATTGTTTCCCACAAGGTTTTCAGTATAGATTTGAACTACTGTGTGCAATGTATTTCCTTTATGAAAGCATACTGATTGAACCTAGGTTTACATTCACTCACATTTACGTTTAGGAGTACACTGTTATTCTGTTATAACAGATAGAAAACTACTTTAACACAGACTCGTCACAAAACACATTGGAAACGGAATGCGTTTCTGTTCTTCCTAAGAAATGAATCAGGAAACTTGTCCTTTTAGTGTTAAAATGCACTTTTAGTTTTAAAACCTTAAGATAGAAGTGAGTTTCTTAAAAGGAAATAAGAGAGTTTCTCACCAGGTTTTCAAAGTAGTTTTTAACTACTGTGGGTAATGTATTTCCTTTATGAAAGCATACTGATTGAACTTAGCTTCACATACATTCACATTTACGTTTCACAGAACACTCTGTAGTGGGTTATAATAGATAGAAAACAACTTTAACATACACGCTACACAAAACACATTGGAAACTAAATGAGTATCTGTTCTTCCTGGGAAAAGAATCAGGAAAGTTGTCCTTTTAGTGTTGAAATGCACGTTTAGTTTTAAGACATTAGAAGATAGTAGTGAGTATCTTAGACGAAAATAAGAGAGTTTCTCACCTGGTTCTCAGTGTAGTGTGTAACTACTGTGGATAATGTTTTTCCTTTATAAAAGCACATTGATTGAAATTAGTTACACATACATTCACATTTATGTTTCACAGGACACTGTGTAGTGTGTTATAACAGAGAGAAAACTATTTCAACATAGACGCTACACAAAACACTGGAAACTGAATGTGTCTCGCTTCTTCCTGAGAAAAGAATCAGGAAAGTTGGCCTTTTAGTGTTGAAATGCACTTTTAGTTTTAAGACATGAGAAGATATGAGTGAGTTTCTTAGAAGAAAATAAGAGTGTTTATCACCCAGTTTTCCATGTAGCTTGTAACTACTGTGTATAATGTATATTCTTTATGAAAGCACACTGATTGAACTTTGTTTCACATACATTCACATTTAAGTTTCGCAGAACACTCTGTAGTGTGTCTTAACTGATAGAAAACTACTTTAACATAGACAATACAAAAAAAAACACATTGGAAAATGAATGCATCTCTGTTCTTACTGAGAAATGAAACAGGAATATTGTCCTTTTAGTGTTGATATGCACTTCAGGTTTTAAGACTGTGGGAGATAAAATTGAGTTTCTTAGAAGAATATAAGAGTGTTTTTCACAAGGTTTTCAATATAGATTGTAACTACTGTGGGTAATATATTTCCTTTAAGGAAGCACACTGATTTTAGTTTCACATACATTCACATATACATTTTGGAGAACACTGCGTGTAGTGTTCTATAGCAGAAGGAAAACTACTTTAACATAGATGCTGCACAAAACACATTGGAAACTGAATGTGTCTCTCTTCTTTCTGAGAAACGAATCAGGAACATTGTCCTTTTAGTGATGAAATACACTTTTGGTTTTAAGACATTAGAAGATAGTAGTGAGTTTCTTAGAAGTAAATAAGAGAGTTTCTCACCAGGTTCTCAATGTAGTGTGTAACTACTGTGGATAATGTATTTCCTTTATAAAAGCACACTGATTGAA
>JADRCD010103505.1:30498-41835 GCA_019843815.1 Montemys delectorum | reverse complement strand
CCCCCCCCCCTTCCTCTCTCCCTCTCTCTCTAAAGAAAATAAATAAAAACATAAATATGAATAGTGAAATATAAAAACAAATTAAAGGTTTTTAAAGACCCTGGGAAAAAGAATTTTTAACAAAATACAAAGGCATCCCTTTCTTTTGCCTTATGATTCTTTATTGTGAAATGGTTTGGGGCAGCGGTCCTGCTTTAAGTAACAGAGGTGAGAGCTGAGCAAAGAAATGTCATTTGAATTATAAACTTCTGCTGTAACAAAATTTTCTTTAAAATGAAGAAAAAAGCTTGTGGGACTACAGCCACCCTGGCCAGCCCCAAGGTCTGCTGAGCAGTGCACCAGGGTTACAAGGAGCCCTCAGGCCCACACCAGAGCTCTGAGGGCGAAGGCGCCCTCACCACTGGGCACCTGTAGCTTTGTGTAGCTAGTGGTCTCCAAGGAGACTGAAACAAGGTAGTCAGGTGGAGCCAGACCTGGGGAACCAGGCCAAGAACATTGTCCGGTGCTGGGGATGGCCTTAGCCCGAGTCAGCCAAACCCCAGGAATGGAGGCAGGTCAGCTGAGGGAGGCCCATTTCAGAAGAATGGGGTAAGACCATGGTCTGCCAGATGCCGGGTTTTAACTATTTCAGGTTGGCAAATGGTAAGCAAGCTTGAATGAGAAGGAAGCCAGGCTTAGGACAGAGGTGAGCATCTCCCAGCACTTCTCTTCTGACAGATGCTTGCCCTAATTACCACGTTGGCCCCTTTGACCAAGGTGGGCCTCACTGCATGCCACGCCCCGCCCACCCAGCCAGCTTGATCTTTCTATAACAGCATATAGCTGGCTCTGACCCAGGTCCTAGGGGACAGACACCCAGTAGAGAGGCCACTCCACGCTGGTGAGGTAGGAGGATTGGAATTCCCCCGTAGGAGTGGGGGTGAGAACACCTGGGAGCAGCCAGTATGGAAGTGGGTCAGAGTTGATGTCCTGGAGGGCAGGGCCCAGCTTTGCAATTCCAGCCTGGCCAGCAGAGGCACCCGGTGTCTCGGAGGAAGAACATGTGGCCAGATATTATACCTTAATAACTCCTTCAGGTCCCAGAGTGCTTAGTCGTCACTCCAGTCCCCAAACCCAACACTGCTAGAGTTACAACATTCCCCAGCATCCCATGCTGTCCTGTGGCTGGGGCCCTAGTCATCACTCCTTGCTGCCTGGCCAAGCCTGCTCCTCCTAGTCCTCTCCCAGACCCTGAGCAAATCAGTCCAACACACACACCACACACACACACACCACACACACACACACACACACACACACACACACACACACAAAGAGAGAGAGAGAGAGAGAGAGAGAGAGAGAGAGAGAGACCCCAACGTTCTCATAAATAAAATGGGGTCATGATTGCTGCGGAGGACATGGCTATAGATGAAGCCCTTTGCAGCAGGGGCAGGCCCTAAAGTCAGTTCCTACAAACTGAAACAATAAGAGCTCCAAGAGAGACTGCAGAGGCAGGTTGTGTGCACAGTGATACCATGATTTGAAACCTGCACATATTACCAGACATCATGGCTCATGTCTTTAATCCCAGCACTGGGGAGGCAGAAGCAGGTGGATCTCTGTGAGTTCAAGTTCAGCCTGGTCTATATAGAAAGTTCCAGGCCAGCCAGGGCTACACAGTGAGAACCTATCTAGAAACAAACAGCACCAAAAACAAAAACAAACCAAAACAAAAAACAAAAAAACCCATCCACTTAAGTAAGTAATACAAACTGAACCCAAAAACAAAATAGTGAATACACCCTGACTAGGGGGCAAGGTCAGACCGGGCTTGTCAGGATGAGCTTTAAATGTGTGGGTAATGCTTCAGTTTTTACAAAACTGTACTCAAGAATTATTATGAGGCTTTCTTTCTTCGTTTTATTTACTTTTTGTTGTTGTCACTTTCAGATAGGGCCTTCCTGTGAGTAGCCTGGGTAGTTTGTATGTATCCTCTCTAGCCTAGCATTACACTCATGGCAGTTTTCCAGCCTCAACCTCCCCAGTGCTGACATGATGGGTGTGCACCATCATGCTGGCTTCCTATGTGATTTTAAATAATAAAAATGTAAAGCCGGGTGGTGGTGGCGCACGCCTTTAATTCCAGCACTTGGGAGGCAGAAGCAGGTGGATCTCTGAGTTCAAGGCCAGCCTGGTCTACAGAGTGAGTTCCAGGACAGCCAAGGCTACACAGAGAAACTCTGTCTTGAAAAAAAATAATAATAAATATAAATATAAAGTAGCATCTTATTGTAGGTTTGTAGAGAGTCTGACAAGGTCACCCTACTGCAACCCTAGCTCCTGTCTTCTCTAAGCCTCCGGACAAGGTCATTGATCCACAGCCTGTATGCTGACCTCATGCTAGCCTCTATGCCAGAGGACTCATCCCCAGATGGGTCTAGAGGAACTCTGGCCCTATGGGAGTTTCTGGAAGAGCCAAATGCCAGGGATCCACCAACTATTTCTTCTACATTGGGACGACCCCCAAACGACTATCATGTTCTCCATGCCAAACACTAGAGAAGTTCCCATCAAAAGAAAAGACATATCAGATCAAAGTTAACAAGATGGTAAAATCCTCAGCAAAACCAAAGGAGTCTAGCGCACTGACTCCTAGCAGCAGGGAAGTAACAGAAAGCAGGCAAACCCAGGGTCTTCTCGGACACCTACCACATGGCCTCAGCGCTCAAAGGACAGTCCCTGCATGCAGTGCTGACTGTGGTGCCTTTCCGAGCCCCACAGGCACACCTCCCCGATGGTATCCAGGCCTTTCCAATGTGCTCTGCCCAACCCTTCCTCCAAGTACAAATTCTCTGGCCTCTAAGCCAGCCAAGTGCATCCACCACCTACCCCTTTCCCGTGGAAATAAACAGCAAACACTCCCAGAAGACTACCCCAGGACAGACCCTACAGTCCAGCCTCCTCACCCCCCCGCCCCACCATGGGCTCCGGTGGCTTCCTCAAATCTGTCACCTTAGTCCTAGAGATCCCACTGTGACTAGGAGTATGTACGTCTAGGCCAGCCTATGGCATATCCTTCCGGGAAGAGCACCATGAAAGGCAAGTTCCAGGGCCACCCTCCCAGGAAACTTCACCTGCTGCGCAGAGACCCCTGGGCTGAGGAAGCTGAAGAGAGCTCGAAGTTGAAAAGGAACAACAACATGGTCTCACGTGAGGGAGGGTGCCAAGGTGGCTTGGGAGGGTGCTGGAGTCAGTACAAGGCTTTCAATGGCCCCACCAGAAGGCAAAGGTCTGAGAAGCTGCCTGGCAAACAGGAGGGATACCGAGTAGCAGACAGGTGGAGTCCAAAAGCAGAGATGTCCCCAAGAGGGCAGTAGAACACCGGTGCCTAGGCCAGGGTCTGCCTGAGAGCTAGCCAGGAAAAAGGAAGTGCTGAGGCCAGACCAAAGCGTCACAGTAAGAGGTCTCGTTTCCTGAGCCCAGCTGAAAGTCCCCTGGGTTGCTTCCACTTTCCAGACACTGCCTCCTACCCCAGCCTGGACTCGATGCCTGTGTGGCAGAGAGACAAAAGACAGCGCACTATACTGGGGCCCAGGCAAAGGTGAACAGTCCTCAACTGCAGATGAGGCGGCAATACCAATCAGCAAGGCAGTGTATGTATGACCATATGACAGTGAACTTAGGTGACCCAAGTCACTCAAGACGACAGTCTGGGATAGGTGAGGTGCAGGAGGTGGAATGGAAATTCAACTTAAAATCGTGGAGAGAGATAAGACTGTTGCCCTGTTGCCCCGGCAGTCCAGGAGAGAGAATGGGGAGCCGGGCTGCGCAAACTGTGGAGGCCCCCCTCTGCAGGAAGAAGATCTCCCTAGGAGCCAGCAGCAGATGCCCCTGCCACTCTTGACAACCTGGCCCCTGGCCATGCTCATCCTGCTTGCAGGGACTCAAGAGTCCTTCCTCTCCCAGCCCCTCCTAGGTGAGGCTACAGTGAGCCAGGCTCAGCGATGACCCCAGGAGCAGAAGGAAGTCCGGAGTCACCCTGGCCGGGAGCAGGAAGTGGTTATCACCAGAGCCAGCACAACCAAAGCCCAGGAAGTCAGAGTGACATCACAGCGGTGATGTCATCAGCCAGCAGGGATAGGAAGCATCTGCCAGCTCCCCAGCAGCCAGCCCCGTGCTTCTCCGTTCATCCTCTGTCCCCCTGTCCACCGTGTGTGCCGCGTTCTACCCTGAGCCCAAGGGCTGAGAACAGCTGGGTGGGAGAGAGCCTTGTCTAGTCTAGTAGGACACAGGGTGTGGTTCAGAGCTGGTGGGCGGGGCCTGGGCGGCTAGGAGGCGGGGCCGTGCTTGGGACCTCCCTCAGGAAAGGCCTCTCCGAGCTGTTGGCGGTGTCTGCTTTGGGGCTTTGCAGGGCTGTGGGCCAGAAAAGATTCCATTATGAACTGTAAGCTTTTGTGAATGTGGAAGGTTTGTAACTAGTTAGGCATTCTTTCCCAACCCCCTTCCTGCCCCAGCTCTGCTACGCATACAATGGAGGTGGCTCTGGTCTCAGAGGTCCTCGGGAAGCCAGGCTTCCAGGCCAGAACCAAGGTTTGAGCAAACAAGTTCCAGGGGCTATGAGGGAGGAGGACCTGGTAAAAGCCTGGCAGTGCAGTGTCGGCTGTAAGCCGGTCCTTTCCGTGGAGTTCTCAGACAGGCCGCTATTGCACCCTGGTCTGTCCCTGCATGCTCCTCTGGGTTCAGAGAAGAGAGGAGGAGGAAGATGCCGTCTGGGCTGAAGAGGAGTAGCCAGGGGTGCCACTTAGTGGCGCTTGGTATGAGGCCTGACCTGAGGCCTGACCTGCTTCCATAGCTAGGGCATACCAAAGACAGCACAGGAAGCAGACTTTGCCCTTCCGTTCAGCAGGGGCAACCTCCTACAGCCTCACAGTGGGTGAGAACCTCTCTCAGTCTCTCCCTCAAGGCCCACGTGCAAGCCATCAGGAGTCCTCACCCCAGGGTTCAGCTTTGGAACACATCAGGTCTCCAGAGAGACCTGAAGCACAGGGATCTGTCTGTATGCCCAGCCCTCACTCCCACCCCTACATCCCACACAGGAAGCATCTGGGGAAACAAGATAAGCAGCATGCCCGGTGGTCACAGCAGCTGAGGGTGGGGGGAGGGCAGGCCGGCCGGGTCAGCAGCTCTCTTGTCCAGCTCCTACCCAGACCTTCCTTACAGTCACACCGAGGCTCCCAAGAAGTGTATCGTGGACGGACTTTAGTTGGGGAAGGACTAGGGTTCATGGCATTTTTCTCTGCCAGGGTCTTAGATGAGTTATGATTTTGGTGAATTATGATTGGACAAGTCATCCCATCACGAGGTGGTACCAACAACATCGCCCCCACACACTCATGCTTAAAGGACTTTATCACGCAGCCATATCACCTCTATGAACCAAAAAATAACAAGGCACTTCAAAACCAATAAAGTGACAGTCCCCAAGCCCAGCGGGCTGCAGATCATATCTTGTCAGGGCAGAGTTGAACTCTCAGTCGGGTCAGGGTCCAGATGCTCCGGGCCACCAGCCTCAAAGGGTTGTGACCTTGGTGACCAGTCTCATGGGCCTCCAGGGAGGCTGCCTGGTGACTCAGCCTCTTGTGACAGCCCTGTAAGTAGGCAGAGTCCATCCACACTGAGGCTGTGTGAAACTGCCTCCACCACGAAGGGCAATTTTAACTGGCCCAAAACCCGAAAAAGCCCCAAAGTCCGCACAGCTCAGTGAGGCCCTTCCTGAGGGAGGTCCCAAGCACGGCCCCGCCTCCTAGCCGCCCAGGCCCCGCCCACCAGCTCTGAACCACACCCTGTGTCCTACTAGACTAGACAAGGCTCTCTCCCACCCAGCTGTTCTCAGCCCTTGGGCTCAGGGTAGAACGCGGCACACACGGTGGACAGGGGGACAGAGGATGAACGGAGAAGCACGGGGCTGGCTGCTGGGGAGCTGGCAGATGCTTCCTATCCCTGCTGGCTGATGACATCACCGCTGTGATGTCACTCTGGCTTCCTGGGCTTTGGTTGTGCTGGCTCTGGTGATAACCACTTCCTGCTCCCGGCCAGGGTGACTCCGGACTTCCTTCTGCTCCTGGGGTCATCGCTGAGCCTGGCTCACTGTAGCCTCACCTAGGAGGGGCTGGGAGAGGAAGGACTCTTGAGTCCCTGCAAGCAGGATGAGCATGGCCAGGGGCCAGGTTGTCAAGAGTGGCAAGGGCATCTGCTGCTGGCTCCTAGGGAGATCTTCTTCCTGCAGAGGGGGGCCTCCACAGTTTGCGCAGCCCGGCTCCTCATTCTCCTGTGAAGGTAGGACAGGAGCTGGGTTTCCAATGAGTGACCAGGAAAACGGAACTTTGAAGGGGCGTGTCTGCTTAATGAGGGATCAGGCTAAATGGAACCCAACCCAATGCCTCTCCAGGTGGGCAGGCCAAGGCCAGAGGAAGGAAAGCCTGGTCTCTGATGGAGCAGGAGAGCAAGGGGGGGCTTAGGCTTGGGGAGAGAACACAGGTGCAGCCCCATCCCCCAGCAGGCTGGCCAAAAAGAAACGGTGGTTGATGAACAGAAGCGGGGAAAGATGCCTCCAGCAGAAGAAGGCAGGAGGAGACTGGAGCTGTAACTGCGCTCTCAGTCCCCAGCAGCCCAAGCTTGCAGTTGTCACAGGGTGGAGACTAAGGATCAGCTTGCTCAAGCCGCCCCTAAACAGGAGGTCAGTTAGACCTGACTTTTACTCAACCTGCTGCTTCTAAAGCTAATTCCTTGTACTTCCACAGGGCAGGTCCTACAGGGACAGAGGGACCTTAGGAGGCACAGCAAAAGGGCTCAGGCTCTCAAAACCCAGGTCTGCCTTGCAAGGCCAGTTTTAGGCCTTTAGTCTGGGACAGACAGACTCAACTGGCCATCCTCATGAATCACCATGGTGCCCAGTCTGGAAGGTCCATGTGGCCCAGAGCAGAGGGAGGAGGCTCAGCGGCACTGAAGATGGCTATAGGAATACACAAGCCCAGCCTCCTGTGGTGAGAAGTCCAGAGCTGCTCAGATTGACCGGAGTTCCTGTTATTTATGCATGCTTCCGGCTTCTTTTCCGATTCTAGATAAAAGCTGGTGTCGTGAAGCCTGGAGTTTTTCCGAGATGCCAGAGGCAGCGTCGCAGCGCTCTTGGCTTCTCATCTAAACCTGTTCCTCTCACAGAACAGAGCCATGTGTGAGATTCCTTTGTGGTCCCAGAATGGATCATCTTGCCTGCAGGGTAGCCTTAGGGCACCACTGCTTGTCAGGGTTGAGCAGGAAGGCAGACCAGGAAACTCTTGAGTCTTCCTCCCACTTCCAGCCAGTCTTCCACCTGACCAGGAGGAACTAGGGGAGGAGGAAGGCCTGAGACATTGGAGGGAAGCTACTCAGACTTTTCTGTAGAATGTTCTAGAGCACCTATAATTCAACACTCAACAGGCTGAGACAAGAAAATTACTGTGAGCCGGGCAGTGGTGGCACACGTCTTTAAGCCCAGCACTTGGGAGGCAGAGGCAAGCAGATCTCTTGAGTTTGAGGCCAGCCTGGTCTACAGAGTAAGTTCCAGGACAGCCAGCCAGGGCTACACAGAGAAACCCTGTCTCAAAAAACCAAAAAAAAAAAAAAAAAAAAAAAAAAGGAAAATTACTGTGGGAGGTGAGTTCTGGGCCAGCATGGGCTACAAGGGCCAGCATGGGCAACAAGGGCATAACTCTGCATAGAAAAACAAACCAACCACCCACCAAGCCTGGAGAAATGGTTTGGCAGTTAAGGGCATTTCTGCTCTTGGAGAGGACCCAAGTTTAGTGCCCAGCACCCACACTGGGTGGTTCACAACCACCTGCAATGTTGGAGAACACACAAAAAGTTCTTTTTTGTGTGTGGTTTTGTTGTTTGTTTGTTTGTTTTGTTTGTTTGAGACAGGATCTCTGTGTAGCCCACCCGTCCTGGAATTCACTCTGTAGAGCAGGTTGGCCTAGAACTCAGCTTCACCTGCCTCCCTAGTGCGGGGATTAAAGGCGTGCACCAGCACTACCCAGCTTTGACAATTTCTTTTGACCTCCATGAGTACTTTCAATCATATGTGTACACACACGAGAACACATGTGCTCTTGCTCATCATGCACAAGCACAAATAAAAATCATAACAAGAGAAAACTATTCCAAGCTCTAATTCTTAAGGCCTGGACTCTGGGTTGAGAACCCGTGCTTGCATCTCAGCCGGCCTGGCCCTCACTTCCAGGCTGGGGAAGGTACCCAACTGCCCCAGCCCACAGGAGTTTGTGGGAAGCCCCTCCCCAAAGGGGCCATGGCCATGGTAGAAGGCAGTTAGGACTCCTTCAAACAGCAGCACCAACAGTATCTCTAGAAACACCTACCAGGAGAAGGGAGGGATCTTCAGGCTCAAGGGGCCATCTTAGGAAGCCAGGACCACTCCCCAGGGAGCATAACAGGACCATTGCAGGGTCTGTAAATATATGTGTCTTTCTCCCAAAATCAGGAGAAAAGAAACTTATTTTCTGAGGAAAATGTTTATAAATGTGTAATATTGACATGTTTGACTCTCTGTTGTTAAATACAAAGTCTAGGAAGCCACTGTGACAGCAGCATAAAAATCACAATGGATGTGCTCACACTGCCAGACTTTGCCAACCCCAAACCGTCGGTTATCTGACCTAAGTGACTGGAAGCTAACCAACTGATGTTGTCTCCATCGCTCCCTATCCCTGTCTCCTTCACAGGAAAAATAACTTTGATATAACCACTCTCATTTTGGGGTTTGGGTCTGTTCACTCGGCCTTTCTCCATACTTAAATCCAAAACCACAGGGCCCTGGCACATTTGTAAGTTTTATTTTATGAAATAAGGTACTGCTTCATCCTATAAATGGAAATCAGTTAAGATCTTGACACTTAAATTTGCTGTATCTTTGGATTTTGACAACAGCAATATAGATGACCCTGCTCCACGGTGGTCCCTGGGCTCCTGGCCCTCAAAGGATGTAATGAATTGAAACTGATGAGGTGGGCTGCCCTGCCAGGACATCGCGGAGCAACCTCAGCAGGAAGACTGAGTTGGCTGAGAGCCACAAATGGAAGCCCCTAGTTACATGAGGATTTCTCATCTCCACACTAAGTACTCTCTACACTGTCACCAATGAGCAGCTAACGGTGGATAGGAACATGAGCACAGGCAGTGAGGATACAGGCAGGCTACCTCCATCTGCTGACATGCTGTCCTCAGAGACGGAGAAGCCCACAGAGGACACTGTGAGTGAGGCTGCTTTCAAAGTCAGCATCATCAGCCAGGGTTGGCCACAGGAAGCCTCAAGGTGCTCCTGGGAACCTTGTAGTGGGCCGGAGGACACCCAAGTGAGGTAGCCACTGGATCCTGACAGCCACTTGGGGAGAGAAGATGGAAGGGGAAGGACTGTTTGAGTCAAAGGAAAATTGGGGATATACTATGAGGTGGGCCTATCCTCACTGGCTCCTTCATTAATCCTCTTTTTGTCTCTGTAATAAAACTTCATCAGGCAGAGAAGATTCTAGAATGGTGGCACAGGATGCTGCATAGCCTTCTGGGAGCCCTGGCTCAGTTGTTCTGAATGTCAGCTTGCTACTCAAGGCCTGGGGGAAAGGCCTGAGACTCAAAGATTGAGGCAGTGTGAAAACATTCCACAAGTGCTGAGAGGCAACCTCTGACCCTCTGAATCGAGGGGAAGAACCCTCTCGGCACCCACGCAGGCATGGGGCAGGAAAAGCCACCGAGAAAAAGCCAGTTGTGTGACTGGGGCTCCCAGTACCCCAATTTTCTCACCTGCCTCTGGGCTCTCGTGTGTATGAGAAGGCACAGCCTGGTGCCAACACTAAGAATAAGGCTCCGGGTGTGTCCCAGAAGGCAGTGAGCATGCACCATGGGGGCGAGAGGCTCTGTCCTGCCAGGCAGATGCCCTGCTCTAGTGGCCAGGGATGACCACAGAGACAAGGACATGAAAGCTGAGCTCTGGAGGGCAGCCAAGACCCACCTAGCTGGAAAGCCTTTTTATCTGTGTTCAAGACCTAAGGATGGATACCCCCGAGGTGCCAGGAGAGTACCCAAGGGTAGGGTAAGGGCTCAACAAATGTTAGTTGAGGAGGTGTCCTGTCTGGTGCTCTCTCTCTCTCTCTCTCTTTCTCTCTCTCTCTCTCTCTCTGTGTGTGTGTGTGTGTGTGTGTGTGTGTCTGTCTGTCTGTCTGTCTGTCATCTCCCAGCAATGCTATGAGGCTGGGTCCTGCAAGTAGGTATCTTTTAGGAATTAAGGCTTAAAGAGGAAAGAGCACCCTCACCTCCCCCAGCCCACAGTTGGCTCCAGGCCAGGCTAGACTTTCAACACCAGCCTGCCCTCCCTCCGTGGGAACAGCCCTATCTCTACTCTGGCAGGGCACCATGTGTCCCTAAGTTAACCACTCCCCTCTCTGGACCTCAGTTTTCCTATCTGTAGGATAAATCAGAAGGAGGGGCTGGATTGTGTCTGTGCAGGCTAAGACGCCTCCAAACAATTAGTTTATCTGAGTAGCTAATGAGCTATTGGTCTCGGGAGACAGAGACTTGGAGCAAGGCAGGCCTGGTTTATACCTGCAGTGTCCAAGAACCATTGGATGCTCAGGGAAGGCTTGACCAAGGCCTTGCAGCCTCCTTCTCTCAAGTCACCTTCCGGCCCTTGTCCTCTCACTCTGTCCTGCTCCTTTCTACAGAGCGGGGCTACAACAGGCTTGTCCTCATGAGGGGTGCCTGCGGTCAGATTAGATCTTCTACTGCTGGTCCTCACAAGCTCGCATGCAGGTGTTTGCAGGACCCCGGGGACCCCACCTAGCCCATTCCATCCTATCCCAGGATCCAGACATTACCATTTGGTATGCACTTAAAGTATGTAGGAGGAGCTTGGCTTGGGCCGGGCTGGGGCCAGGAGGCTGCTCCCTGAACATCTGGAAACATCTGGAAGCCATCACCTGCCTCTCCCACACATAGTGGAGATAACACAGCCTATTGGTTGGGGAGATGTGCATCTAAGCTGTGTTCTCAGTGGTGACTCTCAGGGAGGAGGCAGCAGAGCTTGCCTGCCCCCATCACCACCCCCACCCTGACACATCCTCTGGAGCCCACACTCAGTTTGCTCTGGAAGCTACCCCCATCACCATGTCACCCTGCCCCCCATCACCACCCCACCCTGACCCCCCATCACCATGTCACCCTGCCCCCCCATCACCACCACACCCTGACCCCCCATCACCACCCCCACCCTGACCCCCCATCACCACCCCACCCTGACCCCCCATCACC
>JADRCD010103505.1:13984-30488 GCA_019843815.1 Montemys delectorum | reverse complement strand
CCCCATCACCACCCCACCCTGACCCCCCATCACCACCCCACCCTGACACAAACGCCATCCTGTGGAGCCCACACTCAGCTTGCTCTGGAAGGCGTGGAGCTGCTGAGTTGGTGCTGGAATGCACCTCTGTGATTTGTGTGAAAATAGCTGTTCAACACCTCGCTCAATTTAAAACAAACCTTATTTCCAGAATCCATACTCACTAATGGGTCAGGTTCGCTAGGGTCTTACAAAGGAAGCTGGAGGCGGTGGCGTACACCTGTGATCCTAACACTTGGGAGGTGGAGGCAGGAAGGCCAGAGCTTTAGGCCCTCTTTGTTTACACAGTGAATGCTAGGCCAGCCTTAGCTGCCTGAAACCTCAAGTCAAAAAGGCACAGAGCAAGAGAGACCAGCTGGGTAAGCACTGTGCCCGGGATTGTGAAGACGGCAGGGTGCAAAAAGGGGGACTGGTCAGGACTCAGAAGGCCACTGCGTAGGAAGCCGTCGCTCCTGAACACCATGCAGGCACTGTCCCTCACAGGCCAGTGGGCCTGGGTTACTTAGCAGGGCCCAGAATGGACTCAGGACCCCCACAGGGTTGGAGATGGGATTCAAATCTCTGGGGTCCTCTACCTTAACCTTCCTCAATTTCCTGGATTCTGGTAACAGCAGGCAAGCTCCACACAAAGCTGTGCCAGCCAGCAGCGCTGGTCAGCTCTTCCACAGAGGCCTGATCATACAAAGCCAAAGCTGGCTGGAGTTTCTGAGTGCCTCTGGCCATTGCAGAGTATGTGGGGGTAGGTAGGGAGTGGGCCCTGGTAGGCCCCAAAGGTCACTTCGTTGGCTCGAGCCTCACAAAACATCGGGAAATGAAGCTCAGCCACAGAAGCACCATAGAGGGAGAGCCTGGGGCAACTGAGGAAAAACAGGCAGCGACTGGCAGAGGTCCAGATCCTCAGCCTCTCAGTATTGGCTCCTGGTCTTTGGCCTGTGCCTGGCTGAGCAGTTCTGGCTGAGCAGCCTCCAAGCTGGACCACCACTGACCAGCTCTCCTGAGTCCCAGGAGGCATGCATTGTAGCTATGCCCGAGCGAGCGAGCGAGCTAGCGAGCCTGCTCTGCAGTGGAAACGTTCAGACCCAGAAAGCAGCAAGACAGTGATGGGAGGCACACTCTGAGGCTCCCAAGGCTGAGGAGAAAGAAATGTGGGCATCAGGGAAGGGGGTTGGAGGCCTGAGACCTCAGGAGGGGAGTCAGTACTGCGGGTGAGTCACAGAGGGCAGACAGAGCTCAAAGGCAGGGCTGAGATAAGAGAATGTCAGGAAGGGACCCTGGGAACCCAGGGTGGAGGGAAAGACCTTATAGAAAAAGCCAGAGAACAAACATTTCCCTCCCATGAGGGTCTCTCCATGCATACCCCCAACCTCAAATACTACAACAACAGTAACAGCTCTGTGGTGGCTGGGCCTGATGGGGCTCTCCCAGGGAATGGGTGGCCTGATGGAGCCCTCCCAGGGAATGGGTGGGCTTTCAGTCAGCTGGCTTGAAGGTCAGGGAAGGGGAAGGGAAAGGGCGATGGAAAGGGAGCATGAGCTTTGGACACCCATGGAGAGAATGAGGTGAGCGGCTGAGGCAACCTCCCCTGCAGACATGCCCACAGACAGTGTGCTCCCTGACCAAAGCACCAAGGATGCCCCTCCTCCCCTTAGTGCCTGGACCCAGCCTGGGCTGGGAGGGGGTTGGGGGAAGCACACAGCTTTCACACAGGACTCCGGAACAGGGGGTGCAAGTCATGGATTTTCCCTGGCCCCAGGTAGATCTGCGCGAAGTGGGCGTGCCTCCAGGACACTCTGCCAAGCCCAGAAACCGCAGATGGGGGTGACACGTGGAGGATTTGAAAACACATCAGGCAGCTCATAATACTCGGCCACCTTTTCAGTGTCTTTTCTAGAAGCTTTTTCACAGCTCCTAAAAGCTGGCTCCTTGGTGAGGTCCCAGGGAGCCCCAGACACTAAGAGGCCAGCACTGGGTAATGGACCCCTTTTTATTTCAGCTTTATCAGCTAAAAGTGATTTTACACAAAATGTGTCAGAGATAATTGCTCCTGGGAACGGATCCCAATGCAGCCGGCAACCAAAGGTAAACGTGCCCATTAATGATTAAACCTCTGATGTCTCCCAAGGCACAGAGCTCTGGAGCAGCCCAGAAAGGAGACCCCTCCCCCAGGGTCCTGGCAGGGGCCCAGGCGGCCCTGCCTAACAGGAACTGGTTCCTGCCCAATGAGAATAGGGGACGATCCTCCATCAAGGGAAAACCAAACACTGTCTTAATTCCAGCACCCTTGATGAGGAAAAACAGGTTTCTCTTTGTCTTTTGTAGAACAGCTCATGGCTGCCGCCAGTTTACACCTGCCTGAGGTCACGGCGAAGGTTCCGGAAGCAGAGAGACAGGTCCTGCTGCTGTCGTTACCGTCTCAAGAAAGGTCTCTAGGTGCAGAAAGAGCTCGAGACATGAAGAAGCCTATAGCTGGTTATGGCAGACAAATGTGGAGGTTGGGTGGGATGTGCGCCTTAGTCACACGCTGGAGAGACGGCAGCAGGAGTTCAAGGGCACCCATCACTGGCCACAAAAAAGATATGGCCAGTGTAGTTTACATGTGACCCTGGAGAAAGGGGTGCAGGAAGAGAAGCAAGGGAGGAAAGGAAGGAGGGAATGTGGGAGTGACATGAATCATGGGAGGATGCCCCCCTTAAATGTAGTCAAGAGCTTCCAGACAGAAAGGTCTGGGCTTCCTTCCATGTCAATGCTGCTACTTGTTAACTGTTTGAGACAGGGTCTATGTAACCCAGGCTGATCTAGAACTCCCTAGGTAGCTGAGGATAGCCTTGAACTTCTGATCCTACTGTCTTTATCTCTCCAGTGCAAGGACTAAAGTAATGATTTCCCTGCCACGAGCTGCCGTACTGGGGATCAAGCATAGGGCTTTGTGGATTCTTGGCAAGCATTCTACCAAAGGAATTACCTCCCAGCTCTCTTGAGTTTTGCTTTTTTAAAAATATTTGTTTTAAGTGTATGCCTGTGCACCACGTGTGTTCAGGAGCCCTCTGAGTTCGGAGGAGGCACGGATCCCCTAGAAATGGAGTTATAATGGTTGTGAGCCACCTGTGGGCGCTGGGAAACAGCCTGGGTCCTCTAGAGGAGCAGTCAGTCACTGCTCTTAAGCATTTAGCCAACTCTCCAGCTCCTGTTGTTTTGTTTGAGACAGGTTCTCACTTTACAGCCAGGCTGGCCTGGACCTCACCAGAGAGCCAGTCGACTTTGGAACTCAAGACAATCTTCTTATCTGTGTCTCCTAGTTCAGAGGTTCTAGGTATGAGCCACCATGTCAAAGGCTTTATCATAGGATGTCACTTAGCCTCAGTTTCCTCCTCTATAACATGGGGGCAGTACCACTGACCTCAAGGTCATCAGGAGGCCTACTGTGCTGATGCATGCCAAGCCCTTAGTGGGGTAGATGCTCGTCATGAGCTCAGTCTCTGTGAACCATAAGTACTTTGTATTACGATCATGACCAGAGAGGTCTGCTCGTTTGTAAGATCCTTCTCCACCCTTAACCTCCTGCTGGGTCTTGGTGTTTGACTAGCTTGATGGTAGACAGGGTTCATGGTCAGTATTTGGGGCTGACCATGGAGAGGTGGAAGCTGGACCATAAAAGCTCAACCATCATTATAGCTTTTACATCATAAGGCACATTCCTTTCTTAGGTATCACTCACTCACTCATTTGTTCATTTTATGTGTTTGTTTTTAGAGAATGGCCTTATAGTGTCCAGGCTGTTCTTGAGCTTGCTCTGTAGCTGAGGATGACCTTAAACTGGAACCTCTGCCTCCCAAGAGCTGGGGGTAGAGCATGATGTATTTGTCAGTTCCTTATTTTGAGTGTATGCCTGTGCACCACATGTGGTGACAAAGCCAGGACTTCGTGTATGTTAAGCACACACTCGACCACTAAGCTGTATTCCCAGTCCCAAAACTGTACCCAAAGTGTAAAACTGGGCCCTATTTATTATATCACAGGGTTGCATGTCTGTCACTACTACTACCTAACGCCACCATTTTCATGGTGCAAAAGAAGCGCCCGCCACACCTGTTAGCACTCAGGCATACCCCTCTCCACACAATCCTCAGTGCCTGCTAACCTATTCTCCATCTCTATGAATTTGTCTCTTCTGGATAACTGATATAAATGGCGTTATAAACTATGGTGGGTTGTCTGTTTCTGTCTTTGATAAAAATCTCCCTCCCACCCTCCAGCCCCTGGCAGGTTATCACTATGTATCCCTGGCTGGCCTGGAACAAACTAAGTAGACCAGGCTGGCGTTGAACTCACAGAGACCCTTCTGCCTCTGCCTCCTGAGTGTTAGAATTAAAGGCGTGCTCCACTGCACCTGGCCAAAGACCAAGTTCTGAAAGTCAGCTCTTCCTGCCATGCTGGTCACTGGGATTGAACTCCCGGAGCTGGGCTTGGCTGCAGGCATCTTTACCCCATAGCCACTTTTTTTTTTTTTTTAATTTCATTATAGCATTTTCATACATACTTTGTTTTGTTGATCCTCCCCCACCCCCACCCACTACCCCTGAAGTAACTATAAATAAATATTAAGTGTCAAAGGGCAGCATACATTAGTTAAACTTCTGCTGAATCAGGGTATGCATTGAGAAGGGGGCTCACCTTTCCATATAGTGTGTCTGCAGCTCTCCACCAGTCTCTCTTTCTGGAGTACCCTAATTCGCATGTCCTGGATTCTCCCTTGGACAGGTCTTGTCCTGTCTCCCCATTGAGAGCTGGCAGAAGCTGCTGGTGCGTTTCCAACATGGTTTGGGCTCCTGGAAGCACCCTTTCTCCCTGAGGAGGTCTGGACATCCCAGGAGTAGTCTGTGGGGAAGAACAGACAGGCCTGGGCTATGGCCCTGGCTTCCCTCCCGCAGGCTCCGCCCATCCACAGGTCCCTATGGGGGGGGGGGAATGACCCTCCCTGTGAAAGAGTACCCCTGGGTCCTATGGAAGACCTGGCTGAGCTGGGCTGTATTGTTAGTAGCTACTGCAGAAATGCTTATCTGGCTACTCTAATCCGAGGCTCATCTGATGGCAGGGCACCGTACTAGGCCATCTTCCGTTAAAAACCTGAAGCCTAAGCCTGAGGGGCTTCTGTTGTTCCTGCTTAGTGGGCTCTGTCCAAGAGAGATGAGGTGCCACTGTAGAGGTGAAGGTAAACTGAATCCCTTCCTGAGGGAGAGGTGAATTGTTGAGGGGAGATTGAGTGATGGGCTGCAAGGAGGGTAGAGGCAGATAGCAGCAGTTGGATAGGAAAGGAAAGCCAGGAGGCTCTGGTGTTTTATTTAGTGATCCTACTCCACTTGGGTCCCGGAAAAGGTGCCCCAAGAAAAGCCCACACTCTCCTTATTGTTCATTGACTTCCAGCCCAGCACACGGATCAGAAGTGAAGGGGTAGCTGTGAGAGAGGAGGAACGGGGTAACAGGACCACCAGCAGGACAGAGCTGAGGGCCACAGGAAAAAAGTGTGGCAGACAGAAGGGGCTGCAACACTCAGGAGGAGGAGCCTGGAGCTGGTGCCACACCTCTGAAGGGCGGGCTCATACTAGCCACGCCCATGCAGGCCAAGTTCCCCGTCCTAGACCAGAAAAGCTGAGCACCAATACAGACCATAAGAAGCCAGGGAGCAAGACCTTTGGCCTGGAGTGCCTCCCACCACTTAACTCCTCCCGCTTCCCCGGTATTTAGGAAGAGATATCCGAGGAACCTTTGAGGGCTCCTTCCACACACCCCACACCCTGCCTCTACTTTACCACCTGGCTCTCCCTGTCAGGGAGGTGTTTTCCCCAGGAGGAGATTCAGAACCCTGCATCTTACTTCTAAAGCAGGAAGAGAGACTGGTGGACAGTTGCAAACATAATATAGGAACAGCTGTGGCCATCACAGTGGCTCCAGCCACTCCAGAGTCCACACACCCGCTTCATCAACAGCTGGTTCCTCTGACCAGCTAGTGTCCAGGGGTGGCATCATCAGGAAGGAGGGCCTGCCTGCGTCACAAGCCCGAGGTGGGTAAGCTAGGAAGTCCAGCCATGGATGACAAGCAGAGCAGACTACCGGACACAGGGTGACCAAGGACTGGGACACAGAAGGTGATGTGGCCCTGGGGGGCAGCACAGGATTTCGTGGATAGAGTTCAGAATGGCGGCTGTCAGGTTCTGAGGTATAGAGCATTTGACAGGGTTCTGTGCGGAGCAGGAACCCAACTGACCAATCCTTGCCGACTCACATATATATGGTCAGGTCTCTAGGGACAGGCTAGAACTGGGCATGCAGTGGGCTAAGGGCCAACCAGTAGCTTCAGTGACTCTGGAGTGTTGATCCAGGACAAGCCTGAGATTCCATTCAAAGAGGTTAGAGGCCCAACTTGGTGTCCCACATACTTGTCTATCTGACCAGGCCAGCTTCAGGTGAACTTCTGAGGCCAGACCTAGTGGAGGCATGCGTGCTGGAAGGGAGGTAAGCTTTCAGTGAAGGACACATGAGCTAAGCAGGCAGTGAGGGGAGGAGGGAGGAAGAGAAGGAAGAGAGGGAAAGAGGGAAGAAGAAAAAGAAGGAGGGGAAGAGGGAGAAAGGAGAGAGGCAAAGAGAGCCTTAGAAGTCCCACATCTAGAAAAAAATCAGCCTTCTGCTGTGACTCCTCTTGATGTTCAGGGATTAGAAGCAGAGACAAAGAGCCAGGAAGGAGCAGAAAGAAGGTCAGACCTTATCCTGCAGGCAATCAGGAGCCAGAGGGTTTCAGCATGACCTGATCTGATTTGGGTTTGGGCAGGACGCTGTTGGACATTCCGGAAGAGTGGAAGGAACCCAGACAGAAAACCCAGTGAATGACACCAGCGTACAGGAACACAGTCCTATGCTTGGCAAGAACTAAAGGGATACTGCATAGGGTCAGGACCACAGAAAAGCTGTAGGGCCTGGCATATACCCAGGACATGTACCATGATGCTCAGGGATGGGGCACGTGCATGCACACACACACACACACACACACACACATACTTTCCTGAGATGCTCAGCCAAAGCAATGTTGCTGAACTTCCTAGAAGCCATCTGTGGAGACAGCCCCTCTGTGGCCTGGTGCCCAGGCTACTTCAGTCACCTAGACAGCTGGATTCCATGTAGAGCCAACTGCAGGGCACACAGCTGTGTCCTCCGGATGCCTCCCATGCTGCCCTAGAATCTCACCTGTAGCTTCCAGGAGTCTTCCAGAGATCCAGATCTCATTTGTGATTAAACCAAAGACTTACTTTAAGGCACCTCCTTGGCTTGCTGCCCGCTGATGCTCCCCTCCCTGTGCCACTGGTCCAGCCTCCTGGGCTCCCAGGGTCTTGGCTCCCCTAGGTATAGATGGAGAGGGAAATGGCAGGTCTCTGAGGTCCTTCCTCACTCACACTCCTTAAAGGTTCCCAGAGAGGAGCAGATAAAGGGGGAGGACAGATGTGTGCAGGAAGCTGCACTGTGACAGTGGAGACCGGAGGTCAGTAAGGACATCAAACTTGGTCCATGGGGTTGAAGAGATAGCTCAGTGGGTAGGAGTACTTATGGCTTGTGCTGGCTACTCCTCACCTCCTCCCCAGACAGGGTTTCTCTGTGTGGCCCCCGCTGTCCTGGAACTCACTCTGTAGACCAGGCTGGCCTCAAACTCAGAAATCCTCCTGCCCCTGCCTCCTGATTCCTGGGATTAAAGGTTTGTGCCATCACTGCCTGATGTAGAGAGTCATTTAAGAATAAGGAAACTTCAGTTGAGAAAATGCTCCCACCAGATTGGCCTGTGGGCATTTTCTTGAATGATGAATGGTATGCCTCACTGTGGCAGTGCCCTTCTGGGTTGGCGGTCCTGCTGCTGCAAGAAAGCAGGCAGGGTAAGCAATGAGAAGGGAGCGGTGAGCAGAACTCCTCCGTAGCCTCTGCATCAGCTCCTGGGTGTCTTCCCCCAGTGATGCACCGGTGCCTGATAGTTTTAAGCTGAAACAAATCTAAGGCACTGCTCAAACATGAGGGCCTGAGTTCAGCCGTTAGCACCCACGTGAAGAAGAAATGCCGGTGTGGCTGCATATGCACCTATAGCTCCAGCCTTGGAGGAGGGGGGCAGAGACAAGAGGAGCTTACAGACTACTCCAGGTCAATGGGAAACCTTGCCTCAAAGGAATAAGATGAAAACTGTCAGAGTAGGGCACAAATGTTCTCCTCTGGCTGCTACCAGCATGTACACAGTCATATGTACCTGTAAACACACACACAGATACACACACACGCACACATATACACTATACACACACATACATACACAGACACACAAAAACATACACATACACACATAGACACACACATGCACACATACACAAACACACACCGACACACTCAGACAGACACACAAACATATGCACACATACATATACACATACATACACCCATACACATACATACATATATATGCATACACACATACATATACACACACACGCATGCATACACAGACATGCACACATGTACATGCAAACACAGAGACATACATGCACACGCATACACACATAAACACATACATACAGATACACATACACATAGACACACACATGCACACATAGACACACAAACACACACATACACACATACATACACACACATACACATGCTTGAAGGGTATGACAGTACAGAGCTGGGGTTGCTACAATCTCCTCTCCCCGAGGCACTGTCTGGATATCTGAATGAATCAAGTTGTCATTAGAAGCAGCTAGCAAAGTGTATGAAGTACAGAGGCCTGACATGCTGTAGCCTGCTGCCTGGCACTAGTCTCCTGTCCTCTGTCTACAAATGAAGTGACTGAGGCTGAGTTGTGTAAGTCACTGCTAGTGTTGTAGGAGTGTAGGCCCTGAGGGGCCAGGTGGGCAAGGTGGGGAAAATCCCTCCCTGCAGCCTTTGGCAGTCAGCGGTCCCCACCTGGAACCTGAGAGTGAAGTCCCTTAGTGACTTGCCTTTCCACCCTAAACTGGTTGCCCAGGCCTAAACTGTATACCCTTCTCTCTGCCAGCCCGGTGGAGTAGGGAGTATAGACATAGGTGGCCCAGGGACCGAAGCTTAAGGAAGAGAATGTCTGAGTGGGATCTTGAAGGCCAAGTTGATAATAAAGAGAACAGAGAATAAGCCATCAACAGCAGGAACAGAGGCTGGGGATGGGGCTATCAAGGATGTGATGGGAGGTGGGGGATTGGTATGGGGGGATGGGGGCAGGACCAGCTCTGATAGCCAGAGTAGGGACCAGAAGCCAGGAGCATGGAGAACAAGGAACAGAATAGATCCCATCCAAACCTGCATTCCTAGGGGGCTCTGAGGCAGACCCTGGCAGGGGAGTGGGACAGGGTATACAGCAGTGGTTCTCAACCTGTGGGTCGGGACCCCTTTGGGGCAACTGACCCTTTTCCAGACAGGGTTTCTCTGTGTAGCCCTGGCTGTCCTGGAACTCACTCTGCAGACCAGGCTGGGCTCGAACTCAGAAATCCGCCTGCCTGTGCCTCCCAAGGGCTGGGAATAAAGGCATGCGCCACTGCTGCCCAGCAACTAAGAGCATCAGAAAACATAGACGTTTATATTACTATTCATAACAGCAGCAAAACTACAATTACAAAGTAGCAACAAAAATAACTTTATGGTGGGGGGGTGGTCACTACAACGTGAGGAAAGGTTTTAAAGGGTCCCAGCATGAGGAAGGTTGAGAACCGCTGGGAAAAGAGATCCAGGTACCACTTCCTTTTCTCATGGAACTAACCTTTCTGGGCTGCACGGTGACCTAGCTACAACCAAGGCCATCATCAGCAATGGCCGAGAGGGCCAGAGGGACAAAGATGGAGGCAGCATACAAAAGAGCCAGTGCCACCATGAGCCTCTCCTCACTGCTGGCCAGCAGAGACCAAGGCCCCTCTGAGAGAAGTGCTCACTCTGACAGCCACCAAACAGATTGCTCCTTCTTGGCCAGCAGGCCCAGGGCCAGAGCTTCCACCCCAGCTCCAGTGAATCCTCAGCCCACCTCCCGATGCCTGGCACAGGCTGCACCCCTGGCCTTAAGCCAGCTTGTTTGATAGCAGAACCACAAGCATAGGAACCCTGGGGCTGCTGTGTAGCCTCAGATGTCAGCTGTGGGGCATCTCTAGGCCTCTGTGCCCACCCAGAGACTGCAGGGAACTCACAGGGCAGAGGAGGAAGACTTAGGCAGCACATCTGAGAACATGCCAGACTACCTGACATGTTCACCCAGCCTTTAAGAAAGTCACAAGGTGGGGGGAGGGGAGCCTAGACTTCCAACAGGAATGCTTTGCTCCCCCCTTCCAAAGCTAGCCTCTTGGCTCTCCTTCAAGCCACTTCAGTGTGTTGGCCTCCTTGGGCACTGCAATGCATCCCTGAGCTTTGGAGACTGAATGTCATGTGACCCAGGGAGGATGCATAATCCTATCATATTCCCAGGGTTCCCTGTGAGGCCCTCTGCAGCCTGTGCTCGGCATGCAGGCTGTGAAATAGCCCCCATCCTTTCTGAGGTACCCACCTCTTCCAGGTTGCTTCCTCTGAGAAGAGAGAGGCAGCGTTGTCTCAAGAAAGTTCCAGGAAGGAGGAGCAGGTTCCAAGTTCCTGTCAAGAGCCCCCAAAGCACTTGGCAGGTACCTCGGAGCCACCCCAGAGGGCTGATTACAGAAAACACTAACATGATGTTCCTGCAGAAGGCTTGCTAGGGTGGCCACTCCTACCGCAATCACAACTCAGGACACACTAAGCCACAAAAATGAGAGCTGTTAGAGCCCACGATTCCGTGGTCAGTGGTTCGAGGCCACTTCAGCCCTGTGGCCTCAAACAAGTTACTTAACTCTCCGATTCTGGTTGCTCTCTTCAATAGTGTAGATACCAATCAGTGTCTTCCTTTAGGAAACAGGGTTTCCAGGTCAGGAAGGAAGGAAACTAGGCCCCCCGTTAAAGTAAACAAACTGGGGCTGGAAATTGGCTCAGTGGTTAAAAGCATTGGCTGCTCAAGAGGATCTGGGTTCGATTCCCAGGGCCCACATCACAGTCCACAACTGTCTATAACTTCAGTTCCAGGGGACCCAATACCCTCTTCTGACTTCCTGGAGTACTAAACACAGGGGTGACATATAGACAGACATACAGGCATGGGAGGGGATAAAAGGCTACTGAACTGCCTTTGAAAGGCAGAAAAGGACAAGGGCCTGGTTATCCTGGACGGGAGGAGGTTCCTGCCCCTGGAACTCCTCCAGCAGGTCTCTGTGTACAGAGATGGAGAAGAGACACTTCACGGGGGGTTGGGACAGTTACTGAGAGGCAGCTGGTTAACCCTGTGCCTCTCCTTCTCTCCCTCATCTGTACTATCTGGTCTGTCCTGGGTGCTGCAGACACACAGGCTCCAAACTCAGCTATCCCAGAGCTAACATGCCACCTTGGCTGCCCTGGGAGGCTAATATAAGGAAATGACAAAGGGCAGAGGGCCCAGCCAAAGAGGAGTGGGATGCAGCATTCCTGGATCAGAAGGAGGGATCCTGCCTAGTCGTCCCTAAATGAGTCATTATCTGACTACAGGTCAGTAGACCAGTGTGAAGGGATAAGGCACCGTCTAAGGAGTGCCTTAGGCATGGGCTGAACATGCACTTCACACTCTCAATACCCTCATCTCTGTAAGCAAAGCCCAGTGGAGCCTGAGCGTGCATGCACTTGGCATGAGAGCCTGGATCACAAGTACCTTCTCTTTCTACTTCTGCCAGACTCCTGGGTGAGCTGTTCCCTGACAGCTAGTGGGTACCCCAGGCCCCATCAGAGATACACACATGCAGCCTAGCCAGCCACTGCTCTCACAGATGGGAACCTGGGCATGAGTCAGAAGGCCAGGGGCAGGCCCATGTGCCCTGTGTCTTCTCAGGATAGTACATGGACTTGGTTCTCCTACCCCAAGCTGACAGAGTGACAAGGTGACCAATGCATTCATGACTTGGCAGGCAAACGCTTCTGACCCACTTCCTGTCCAGACACTGAGAGTGGGACCCCAGGCTGGGGGTGGGGGAGTCACACATGAGAACCAGGCAGGCTTTCCTGCCCTGGAGGAGGGGTTCTTGGACACTGGAATTTGTGCCTGTACCTTGAGCACTGATCACAGCTGCACATTCATGATAAGCATGCTAGTGTTCCAGAATATGTGCCATTAAATATCCATTAGGATATGGGGAGAGGGAGGCACTGTGCGAGAAAGGGAAGCATTTCACATTTCAATACATTTGATACTGATGGTGAGCTTTCCCTCCTGCCTTTAACTAATTTGGTATTGGGGATTGGGTGTAGGGCCTTATGCACATTAGGCAAGCACTTTACTACTGAGCTAGACCTTGTCCTTTTATTTTACTTTTAATTACATTTATTTATGGTGGGGGGCACATTCCATGTTCTGTGTTTGGAGGTCGGTTCTCTCCTTCCATCATGTAGGCCTCAGAGACAGAACTTAGGTTATCAGGCTTGGAAGCAAGTACCTGAACCCATTAAGCTCACCAACACCCCAGGCCTTTTTTACTAAAAATTATGAGAAAATGTCTAACTTGCTGTCTTAGACAGGGTTTCTATTCCTGCACAAACATCATGACCACGAAGCAAGTTGGGGAGGAAAGGGTTTATTTAGCTTACACATTGCACATTGCTGTTCATCACCAAAGAAAGTCAGGACTGGAACTCAAGCAGGTCAGGAAGCAGGAGCTGATGCAGAGGCCATGGAGGGATGTCCCTTGCTGGCATGCTTCCCCTGGCTTGCTCAGCCTGCTCTCTTATAAAACCCAAGAATTCCAGCCCAGGGATGGCACCACCCACAGTGGACCCTCCCTCCTTGATCACTAATTGAGAAAATGCCCCACAGCTGGATCTCATGGAAGCACTTTCCCCAACTGAAACTCCCTTCTCTGTGATAACTGCAGCCTGTGTCAAGTTGACACACAAAACCAGCCAGTACAGTTGCCTATGCTGATCTTGATGTTGCCCTGTACTTCAGGAAGGTCTTGAACTTGAGATCCTGACTTAGTTTCCAAGAAGTTAAGATTATAGTACTGTATATAGCCAGCTCCCAACTACTCCCTCCTTTAGACGAGGTCAGACCTAGGGCAAGCACTCTACCACTGGGCTATAGCCCCAGCTAGAGAATTTCTGGAGATTCTTCTATCTTCCTGTCACATCTTGCTCTACATAAGCTAGGATTATGCATCCCTACCAAATCTTGTTTGTATGGGTTCTGGAGACTCACAGTCAAGACCTCCTGCTTTAGGACAAGTGCTTAGCACAATGAGCTTTTCCCCGGCCTTCTCCTTTGTAGGACAGAGTTTCCCTGTATAGCCCTGAAATTGGTGGCAACCTTCCTATTCCTGCCTCCCAAGAGCTGGAATGACAGGCAGGAATCACACCCAGCTTGCATTCACCAGTTGAATGGCTATTGAGTTATTTCCATTTGGGATTATTGTTGTGGCCCAAGATGCTATGAGCCTATAGGTCTTGCTGTGAGTGGTTTACTGCTCAAGGGTAAGTGAGGAGCAATGGGTCTGAATACACAAGCGCATGACTTAATACAAGAAAAGACCTGGCTGCTTATGACAGGAATGAGCCAGTTTGTGTTCCTGTCCCCGTCTAAGAGCTCCAAAGGCTCAGCATCCTCACTGGCCTGTGATGTCCACGCCTTAGTCATTCCGGCCTGAACCGCAGCCATGAAGATGACAGATGATGACGCTCTGTGTTCATTTGTCACCGGTCGCTATCTCTGCTAGCACACGTTCAAGATTTTTTTTCTCATTTTTTATTGGGTTGTTTGTCTTATTATTGAGTTACAAGTCTTCTTTATGCGCTCTGGGTACAAATCCTTTATTAGGTTTGTGTTTTTCTGTCTTGGAAGGTTGTAACCAGACTCCTAATAAAAACAGCAACAAGGATACCAATAAAAAACAAAACAAAAAACAAAAAAATCCCCACTAGCTCAGTCTTCTCTCCTGGGCATCAGCACCAATTGCTGCAACTGCTGCCTTTTGAATGGCCAAGTTAGCCTTAGGGCAGCTGCCTTCAAGGAGATCCTTGTGGACGGTTATCACTAAAACAAGCCAGTTTCCAGACTGCAGGAAACAAACTAGCCAGGCACGGTGGCTCACTTCTGTAACCACAGCCTTCAGCAGGCAGAGACAGGAGAACTGGGAAGCCAGGACCAATCTGGATTTCATGAGAAGCTCCAGGGTCCAGGACGGGACCTGTGTTGAAACAAAATAAGCACATAAACAAACAGTACCAACCAAAGCGACCACAAGCAAGAGGTAGCTTTCTTTCTCAATCAGAAACATCTACGGGGTTGGCAAGGTGGCTCCGTAGGTAAAGGCACTTACTGCCAAACAACCCGAGTTTCAGCCACAAGATCCACATGGTAGAAGAAGGAGAAAACACAGTCCACAAGATGTTCTCCGACCTCCACCAGTGTGCCCTGGTACATGTGCCATCCCAATACACCAACCCACACACAATGGATAAGTGACTAATTTTTTTTAAAGGAATGAAGGGCTTTCCTGGGGGAGGGTTCAGCTTGTCTTTCAAGGGAGGGCCTCCATTTATTGCAAAGGCTTACTTACCTTCACTGTGATAGGTAGCCTATAGTCCAGGCAGCCTTGAAATGTTGGCGAGCCCCCTGTTTTAGCTTCTCAAGTGCTAAGATTAAAGGCACCACAGCCAGGGAAGCCCCCTTTTAGTTGTTGGGGTGTTTACTGCCGCTGGCTTTGAAACATGCCAAATAGAAACACTGACCGTGTACCTTGTTTACCAATCACCCATATATCAATCAACTAGCTGTTCTGCATGAACAAAACACGTTCTATCAAAAGAAACTGTCTGTAAGTCGGACCAGCAGTGACTAGTGTTTCCCAGGCGCAGACTGGATCTGAGCATCACCTTAACCAAACATAAAGGGGTAGATGTGAAAGGGCTGGGTTCTCAGTGGCTGTAAGCAGCAGCTAGCCAATCACACCCCCACAGAACCAACAGCCTTGACACAGTACACAGGTACTCCGTCACCTAGTCACACCCACAGACCTTCACATGTTTTTATTTTACGTGTAGGAGTGTGTTGCCTGCATGTGTGCCTGTACACCATGTGTGTGCAGTGTCAGTGGAGGCCAGAAAAGGGTTCTGGAGCCTCTGAAACTGAAGTTACAGTCAGCTGTGAGCCAGCACGTGAGTGCTGAGAACTGATCTCGGGTCCTCTGCAAGAGCTCCATATAGCATCATTCTTCCTTCCCTCCCTCCCTCCCTCCCTCCCTCCCTCCCTCCCTTCCTTCCTTCCTTCCTTCCTTAAGATTTATTTTTAATTGTGTGCCTATGTATGTGCACATGCATACAGATGTCCACAGACACAGAAGTGTCAGCGACCCCCAGAGCTGGAGTTATAGTCGGCTGTGAACCGTCTGTGGGTGCGGGAGAGCTGAGCTCAGGTCCTCTGCAAGAGCGGTACATACTCCTGACTCCTGAGCCACCTCTCCAGCCCCTCTACAGTCCCTTAATTTTTTTTTTCTTTTAAATAGGATCATGCTAGTTAGGGACTGACACCAAACTTGCTCTGGAACCTGGGTAGATCTTGAGCTAAAGGTCTTCCTCCCTTTGTCTCCAGAGTGGCTGAGGCTTGTGTATGGATAAATAAATAGATCTCAAATGGGAAAACCAAAAAAAGAACAGAGTAAATACAAGATGTAGAGATATGAAGATAAAACAAACAAAAAAGCCTAAAAGAAATTCAAAGAGGCTCCTGGGGCACATGACTCCATGGATGTGAGCCTGTAGTTTCTCACTTGAAGTTTGTATAGTATCTATCTTGTTAAAAATCTCATATATATACACATGTATATGTATATATATATATACATATACATGTGTATATATATATATATATATGACTAAATTAATCACAAGTGTTAGTTACTTTCTTGTTGTTCCGACAAATTGCCCAAAGAGCAACTCCAGGAAAGAAGGGTTCATTTTGGCTCCCAGGGTTCAGTTGTTCACAGTGAGGCGGGTGTGACCACGTACCCTTGGTATCTGCAGTTAGGAAGGAAGCAGAGCTGGATGAGTATGTGCAATTGGGAAGCAGAGAGATGAGCATGGTACTCAAGCTGTCTTCAGTTTCTTGCTCATTTTGGAACTCAAGCCCATGCATGAGATGGCCAGCCAGACCTACATAGCAAGACTCTGAATCAAAAGGAAAAACTAAAAAAGCAAAGCAAGTGATGCCCTGTAACCTCGTGTGTGTGTGAGTGAGAGTGCATGAGTACATGAGTGTGTGCGTGTGGGAATGTACATGTGAGTGTATATGAGAGTGAGTGTATGAGTGTGTGTTAGTGTGAATGTGAATGTTTGTGAGAGTGTG
>JADRCD010103501.1:3826-45353 GCA_019843815.1 Montemys delectorum | reverse complement strand
TTTCTCTAACTCCTTCATTGGGGACCGTGTACTCAGTTCAATGAATGACTGTGAGTCTCTACAACTATATTAGTCAGGTATTGTCAGAGCCTCTCAGGAGATAGTTATATTAGGCTGGCTTGTCCTTCCTTCAGTCTCTGCTCCATAGTTAATCTCTGTCACTCCTTCCAAGGGTATTTTGTTCCCCCTTTTAAGAAGGAATGAAATGTCCACCTTTTGGTCTTCCTTCTTCTTAAGTTTCTTGTGGTTTGTGGGTTGTTCTTCCTGTATTCCAAACTTCTGGGCTAATAACCACTTATCAGAGAATGCATACCATGTGTGTTCTTTTGTGATTGTGTTACCTCACTCAGGATGATACTCTCCACATCCATCCATTTCCCTAAGAATTTCATAATTCATTGTTTTTAATAGCTGAGTAGTACTCCATTAGTCTCCAGAGAACCAAATAACCCTATTAAAAATGGGGTACAGAGCTAAACAAAGAATTCTCTACTGATAAACACCAAATGGCTGAGAAGCACCTAAAGAAATGTTCAACATCCTTAATCATCAAGGAAATGCAAATCAAAACAACTCTGAGATTCCACCTCACACCAGTCAGATTGGCTAGGATAAGAGACTCAGGTGACAGCAGATGCTGGAGAGGTTGTGGAGAAAGAGGAACACTCCTTCACTGCTGGTGGGATTGCAAACTGGTACAACCACTCTGGAAATCAGTGTGGCGATTCCTCTGGAAATTGGACATAGTTCTACCAGAGGACCCAGCTATACCACTCCTGGGCATATACCCAGAAGATGCTCCAACATGTAGTAAGGACACATGCTCCACCATGTTCATAGCAGCCTTATTTATAATAGCCAGAAACTGGAAACAACCCAGATGTCCCTCAATAGAGGAATGGATACAGAAACTGTGGAACAGCCATTTCTTTACAAGGTTGTTGTGAAGTTTTGTTTAATAAGATACACAAATAGCTTTTTGGTTTGTTATGTCTGAGACAGGGTTTCACTCTTTAGCACTGGCTGGCCTGAAACTCACTTTAAACACCTAGTTGGCCTCAAAATCATGGACACTGCCTGAGTCTACTTCACAAGTGCTAAAATTAAAGATATGAATCACCACATAAAGTTTCAAATGATATATTTAATCATAACCTGACAGATGGATAATAATTTGCATTCAACATCAAACATTATTTGGAGGGCAACACTCCAGTCTTTGCTTACATATTAATCTGAACAAAACACTGATACTTTCAGCCTGTGTTTTCATGTGGTCATCAAGATTGGGTCACCTTCTCCCTAGGTTTAGAGTAACTGTAATCAGGAATATGAAATGAATCTAGTAGATTTCAAGAGAAGGTTTTTGGGTGTTTTGTTTTGTTTTATTTTAGATTGAGTTTCTTTTAAGCATTTTAGCTTCCAGATGCTTCTCTAAGACACAAATGGGCCAGATTTTCTAAGAGTGCAGGTATTTGGAAGGACAGGAAGGGAGGGTACAAGAGCAAAAGTAAGAAAATGACACATCTACCGCCCTGAGCCATTGCTGCTCTAGAAAACCCACACTCCTCCCTCATCTGGGAGGTTTATGTCACAGTGCCTATGGAAACATTAATGGTGCTGAGACCTTTTTGCATCCTTATCTCTGCTGAGAGGGTGTCGTCTTTACCACAGAGGCTCACCACATGCTCAGGACACACTTCTCTGTGCTTTCTGCAAATTGTTTGCCTCCTCTAACATCTGCAAAGACTGTGAGTAAGAACTCCAGAGCTGTTTGTTCATTATTGTGACAATAGCATTAGTGGGAGATGAGGGGCCTATCAGTGTGCTTGAGGAGAGGGGAAAGTAATTAACAGAGACTGAACACACAGTGGGTGTTTTTTGTTTGTTTGGACAGATAGGAGCATGTTTATAACTCTAAAGCCGAAGGGCAGCAGCTTTCTCTAAGCTTTATACCCATGAGCTCTAAATTTATAGAAGAATGTAAGCTGTTAATAGACACAATTAGCATTCAGAGATATAGTGACTGCCAATGAAATGGAACTGATTGACAGTCCAGTTTTGTTTCTTTAACCAAAGTACAGCATAAAACATGAAGTACCAAACTCACATGACCAGGTACTGAAACACTGAAGTAAAAAAACTTGAAGAAATTTTTGTTTTCTTTAGTTTTGTGTTTAAATTAATTTTTGTGAAATACAAAGAACAAAATAATATATATATATATATATACATATATATATGTATATATATATATATGTATGTATATATATATACACACACATATACAGATTCCTGGCAGCTTTTCTGTAAAAACCTTTATTTGTGAAACTACAACTGCCCATTCCTTTATGTTGAGATAGACACAATCTGAATTCCACATCCAAATCTTCCAGTCAGATCCTCAAACCTCAGTGCTCTCATTGCACAGCTGCAAGCTGCATTTTCTGTCCCAGGCTCAGGTGAGGGACACTTGGAGCAGTAGTCACCAGCCCACAGCACAGGATGGGCTGGTATCTTGCTTCACTGGGAGGACTGGCTTATCCTGGCCAGTATCTCACCTCTTGGTGGTGTCTTTTAAGGTGAAACTTTTACCACCATGAGGTATTGTAAACATCACAAGTCTTAAGAAAACCCCGAACAGCTCTATTTTGTGATTTCCTGTGCTTGTATCCTCCCTGGGCATTTACACTCACAGCTATTTTAACAATCTGCCTTAATATGCCTACATACATAGTCCTTGATGGAATCAAGCACTGAGAGCAAGAAAATGAGAAAGATAATTCAGGAATGTAGTAAAAATGATAAAAGGGGATAATATGGGTTTTCCTTTGGATATCTGGGCTCTTCAATACCCAGGAATACAATTCATTCTTGGGGAAGTCAGTTAGGCAACAATCTTTAAGACCTATGAGTCTTCAGTCCCTGTTTTTTCTCTGTGTCATACTTCAGAGCAGAGACTCTAATCCAGCTCTGGTGCATTCTTTGTGGTGTCTGTAGGCTCAGTTCATCCTCCTTAAAGCACCTTTTCATAATGTGTGGTCTCATATAGTTCAGGATGGCCCAGAGTAACTATGTAGCTGAACCAGCCCTGAAACACTTGATCTTATTCCTTCTAACTTGTGAGCTCTGGAATTACAAGATGATCTGCCATATCTAGCCAACATATTATTCTTTTACTTTTGATTTTGTGCTTACTTTTCTTACTTTGATGAGAAGTTTTATGTTAGTTTATTATCCAATGAGCCTAGAAATCCTGCTACTAAAATAGGCAAACCTATCTGTGGTTCAACTTATAGCTTAGCCCTTTGTAAGAAATGTCTCTCTCTCTCTCTCTCTCTCTCTCTCTCTCTCTCTCTCTCTCTCTTTCTCTCTCTCTCTTTCATATTATGTTAACATATAGGAGTCTATTAACAGAATTTTCAAATAATCCTAGGTATTGTTCATAGTCCTGACAATATGGAGTAGCCATATTTAAAAGTGGTAGTCTTCTATAGAGTCTAGTTTTGATTCTCAGAACCCACATTTAACATCTTGGTGATTTTTTAGTCTAAGGACATATTTTATGTTCAGTTTTCATTTCATCTCAACACAACTTAGAATCAGCTGATGTTAGAGGCAGCATTTCCAGGTTTCTATCATGGGATAAGAAATAGCTGGAATTTCTAGCTAAGAAATAGCTAGAATTCTCCAGGAATTCTAAAGGTTGTCTGTGCTACACTGGGACTACTGATGAACCCAGCCTTGCTAACTTAACAGGCACTAGGTTGTCAGCTCCTTGAATAAGAGGCAAATATTTTTGAACTACTACAAGTATTGAGACAGCAGCCAGGAGGACCAAGCAGATTTGTGGTTATTCTACTCTGCATTGTGATCCAGCTGTTGTTAGCTGTATAGCATGTGCAGAACTAGTAAGTCCTTATATATGTTATCTTAGGGTTAGTAGTTTGAATGCAAATGGCACTCATTGGCCTATTTTGGTAAGCCCCATGTAATGAGTCATAGCTAGGGTCATACCCATTGATTCTTGGGCCCCTCCCTTATCCCAGGTCTCTCTCTCATTCAGGGCAATGAAGCAAACAAACTTTGAAGGGAATGGTTTATTTTGTTTCGCATGTTTCTCCTGGATGTTAAAGGAATATAGAACAAGAATTTAGGTGAAGGCTCTGAGCAGAAATCACAGAGAAACTCTTTCTTGCTTGCTCTGTGGCTCAGGCTTAGCTTTTTTCTTTTTTTTTCTTCTTTTTTTCTAGTAATTTATTTATTTATCTATTCCCCACTCTCTAAACTCCTCCTACTACCACCCTTACAAGTTCCTACCCATATTAACCCTTCCACTTTGCCTCAGGAAAAGAAACCCCCCCAGGGGTAAGAATTTGCCCTGGTACTCCAACTAAAGCAGGCACATCCCTCTGGTCAAGGCTAGACAAGGTGTCCAGATTGTGGAAGAGGATCCAAAGGTAAGCGACAGAGTAGCAAGAGCCTCCACTCTAGTTCATAGAAGACACATATGAACACTAAACCTTAGAACTGTTTAAAATGTGTAGGGTTCCAGGTCCTGCCCTTGCATGCTCTTTGGTTGGTGCTTCAGTCTGTATGAGGCCCAATGGGTCCAAGTTAGTTGACTATGTAGGTATTCTTGTGGCATCCTCGACCCTCAGGCTCTCTCAATCCTACCCCCAACTCTTGCAAAAGACTTCCTGAGCCTTGCCTAATCTTTGACTGTGGGGACACTACATCTATTTCCATTAGATGCTGGATGAAGACTCTCAGGAGACAGTTATTCTAGGCACCAGTCTGCAAACATAGAAGAGTATCAATAATCATGCCAGAGTTCTGCTCTTTCCAAAGGGAAGTTGGGGTAATCATTGGTTTGCAATTCTCACCATCTCTGCCCCATCATTATGCCTGTCCAGCTTGTAGGCACGACAACTTTTGGGTCAAAGATTTTGTGGGTAGGTTGGGGTCTGTTTCTCTCAACTGCAAGTCGCACCAGCTGGAGGAAGTAGACACTTCAGTCTCCATATCCCCAGCTTGTAGGAGTCTCAACTAGGGTCAACCATACAAACACCATGGACTTCCCCCATCCCAGGTCTCAGGGTATTCCCTGCGATGCCACCCAACTGATTTCCTTTCTCTCTCAGCCCTTTCCTACACTGCCTCCACCACTAGACTGGATCCACAGCCCCATTCCCCTCCTCTCCCATTTACCATCTAGTTTACTTCATTTATCCACCTCTAATGTATATTTTGTTCTCTATTCTCAGTGAGATACAAGTATCTTCACTTGAATCCTCCTTGTTACTTACTTTCTTTCAATCTGTAGATTCAAAGCATGGGTATTCTGTACATTATGGTTAATGTGTACTTGTGAGTACATACCATTGTTGTCTTTTTGGAACTAGGTTACCTCAGTTGGGATGATATTTACCTACATGTTTAATGAAGTTTTTGTTTTCAATATCAGAATAGTATTCCTTTATATAGTTGTTTTGAGTAAGGTTTCGGGTTAGAGCTGAGAGGGAGAGAAAGTGCCAGTGACTCAGAGGATCAGGTTATACTGGTATTTATTCATAAAACAAATAGAAAGTGAAATCGGACCACATTCATTCACACACTCACTTCACTCACCTCCAATCTGGCACATGTGGTAGCCTGGCTCTCATGGCTGCTAAGACAAGGCCCATGACATTGCCTGCTGTATTTCCAATCTCTGCTGGAGCTTTGGTCCAGAGTTGGGGTGTCTGGAGTTAATGGTCTGGCTCTGGGGATGAGCAGGTCTCCACCCGAAGTGTCTCTGTAGGGCCCAGGATCTGTGCAAGTTGCAGTTGCCAGACCAGGTTTTTTAAGTCTCTTTCACCTCAACAGTACTTTTTCTGGCATTCAGCCTCATCACCTCCATTCACACATTCCTGGCTTGGTTTCCATGGTAACATTTTAGCCAATCAAAACTGAGGCTTTCACTTAGGGCTTTTACCTTATCATATTTCACACACACATATACATACACACATACACATATACACACATACACACACACACACATGCACACACACAGGCACACACACAAACACACATACTCTAGGCTGGGTTGCTTTTGTCATTTCTTTTATATTGTTTACATATGTCCTTTACAGTAGTTGTATCATATTTTTCTTAATTCATTCTTCAGCGGAAGGGCATATAAATTGTTTCATGTTACTAGCTATTATGAAAAGAGCTGTTATGAATATAGCTGAGCAGATGTCCTTGTGATATGGTAGAGCATGTTTTAAGTATATGTCCAGGAGTGCTATAGCGGGGTCTGGTAGCAAAACTATTATCAGTTTCCTGTGGCATTGCTAAGTTGATTTCAAGAGAGGTTTCACAAATTGGCACTCCCACAACCACAGGAGGAGTATTCTTCACATTCCTCATCCTTGCTAGCATGTGCTGTCCTGTACATTTTTTATCTTAGTCATTCTGATGGGTGTAAGGTGGAATCTCTGAGTTGTGATTCTCATTTCTCAATGACTAAGGATATTAATCATTTCTTTTAGTGTTTCTCAGCCATTCAAGATTCCTCTGATTACAATTCTCTGTTTTTCTCTGTACTTCATTTTTTAATTAGATATTTTCTTTATTTACATTTCAAATGATATCCTCTTTCCCGTTTTCCCCTCGGAAAACAACCATATACGTCCCCCCTCCCCCTGCTCACCAACCCACCCTCTCCCGCTTCCTGGCCCTGGCATTCCCCTGCATGGGGGCATAGAGCCTTCAAAGGACCAAAGGCCTCTCCTCACATTGATGACCAACTAAGCCATCCTCTGCTATATATATGCAGCTGAAGCCATGAGTCCCTCCATGTGTGCTCTTTGGTTCATGATTTAGTCCCTGGGATCTCTGATGGTACCTGTTAGTTCATATTGCTGTTCATCCTAAGGGGCTGCAAACCATTCAGCATCTTGGGTCCTTTCTCTAGCTCCTTCATTGGGGATCTGGTGTATACTTTATTTCCCATTCTGAGTGAAATACAAGCGTCTTCACTTGAATCTGCCTTGAGAATTAGTTTCTTTGAATCTGTGGATTGTAGCATGGGCATCATCTAATTTATTACTCATGCCTACTTGTAAGTGAGTGCATACCATGTGTGTCTTTCTGATTCTGAGTTAACTTTTCAGAATGATATTTTCTAGTTCTAATAATTTATTGAATATCTCATGGTCTTTTGTTATTAAAAGCTGAATGGTATTCCTTTGTGTAGACATACCACAATTTCTTCATCCATTCTTCAGCTGAGGTGCATCTAAGTTGTTTCCTGTTTCTGGTTATTTTTAATAAAGCTGCTATGAACTTATTGAGCAGATGTCCTTGTGAAGTGTTGGAGCATCTTTTAAGTATAGGACTGTGAGTAGTATAACTGGATCTTGTAGTAGAAGTTTTCCCAATTTCCTGAAAATTTGCCAAATTGATTTCCAGGGTAGTTGTACAAATTTGCATTCCAGATACCACTGGAGGAGTGTTCTTCATGCTCTATATCCTTGCCAGCATGTACTGTCCCTTAAGATTTTATCTTAGCCAATTTGATGGGTATAAGACATATCAGAGTAGTCATCTGCCTTTCCCAGATGTCTAAGGTTGTTAAGCATTTCTTTAAATGTTTCTCAGCCATTAAAGATTCATCTGTTTAGAATTCTGTTTTTCTACTCCAATTTCAATTGGTTATTTGGATTGTGGGTGTCTAACTTCTTGAGTTTTTATATATTTTGGACATTATTCCTCTGTCAGATGTAAGGTAGTTGAAGATCTCTTCCCAGTCTGTAGGCTGTTATTTTATCCTACTGACAGGATCCTTTGCCTTACTGAATTTTTCAGTTTCTTTAGGTCCCATTTATTAATTGTTGATCTTAGCGCCTGAGCTAAATGAATAAAGCTGCTATGAACATATTGAGCAGATGTCCTTGTGATGTGTTGGAGCATCTTTTAAGTATAGGCCCAGTGGTATAGCTGGATCTTGTAGTAGAAGTTTTCCCAATTTCCTGAAAAATTTCCAAATTAATTAATTTGCAGAGTGGTTATACAAATTTGCATTCCAGCTACCTCTTCAGGATGTTGTCTCCTGTACCAATAAGTTCAAGGCTATTCCTAACTTTCTGTTCTTTTAAATTTTGTGTATCTGGTTTTATGTTGATTCACTTGATCTTGAGTTTTGTGCAGAGTGGTAAACATGGATTTATTTGCTTTCTTCTACTTGCAGGCATCCAGTTAGACCAGCACCATTTGTTGAAGGTGCTCTCCCATTTTCATTGTATATGGTTTTGCCTTCTTTGTCAAAAATTAAGTGTCTGTAGATGTATGGGTTTAATTGTGTGTCTTTGATTTGATTCCATTGATCAGCCTATCTGTTTCTGTATCAATACTATGCAGATTTTATTTCTATATCTCTGTAGTGCAGCTTGAACTCAGGCTTGGTGATAACTCCAGAAGTTCTTTTATTGTACAGGATTGTCTTACCTATCCTGTACTTCATGGGTTTTTTGTTTTTCTCTACAAAGTTAAGGATTACTCTTTCAAGGTTTGTAAAGAATTTTTGTTTGAATTTTGATGTGAATTGTATTGAATTTATTGATTGATTTTGGTAAATAGCCATTTTTCACTATGTCAATCCTATCATTCAATCAGTGGCACCCATTACAACTTTTACGAGATAATCATCTTTAAAAATTATTTCCAATAATTTAAAATTCCAAGTGCTTTTCAGAAATTCAAAGTCCTTCATATTGGCTACTGTTTGATAAGAACTATGTTACACACTTTCTTAATTGAAGAAGGAATTTTCATTACCTAGAAAAATATTTCTAAGTAAAACCCAAATCCAGTCATATCAATCCATGTTCTATAGTAGTATCAGGCTTCCAAAACTCATCCATGATCTTCTGGATACAAAGGAACTATGCACTCTTGCCACAGACCACCATGTTAGGTATGGAAGTCTCTGGAATGAGGGTCCTTTAAGCTATGTAGATAAGGATTTGGCAGTGATAAAAAGAATCAAACGTAGAGGCAGTTTTAATCTGAGTGTACTTTGCAGTTCTCAAAAAGGGATTTTATACACTAAAAAAAACCAAGCATTAAAACTCTTAGAAACTGTATCCAGTGAAACAATCAGAAATACCAACAAAAATCACTTGGCACAGTAAAGCACAAAAATCATCCAAGCCTTACAACTCTGAAACTATGTATTCAGTGAATCACAAGCAGAACAGGTAATATCATTATTAATATAAATCATCAAAATATAACAATTCTAAAAGGATGTATTCAGTGGGGCAGACATCCAAGACTAGTAGCATATTCCCAAGAGCAGGTTAATAAATCTTTAAGGTCAGTGCTCTTAACCAATGAGCTAACTCTCCAACCCATATGGTCAATTATTTACTATCTAATGCCTGATTTTTTATTAATCTTCAATGAATAATTTTAAACTATTTTAATTCTTTCTAATTAAGGCATTTTTTTTTTACCATATACCTCCAAAGACATACGTTTAGCCATATTACATTTTATTATTGGGAAAGTTTTTATCTGTCATAATGCTATTTTATGACTTCATAAATGATTTATAAAGTAAAGCATTGGTTTCCTCAGAGATAAGGTCATGTTAGTGACTTCATGTCAAGGGACAGTTTCTTACCCATTATTCTCACTTATAGTCTTGGACTAGGCTACCAGGAACATGTAAATAAGAAAAGGAATAATAGAAAAGAAAACAGATAGATTGCCACAAGAACTACAGCTCAATATTTTTTTTTCTCCTGCAAAGAGTTCCACAGCTGTTTTCAAGAGGTCTCCCCCTTTTGAGGTCAATCCCCTTAGTCTGTGGAACTTGTCACACAGATACTACTGGCGGTAGTGTGGCACACTCTCACTTCTCTGCGTAGCAAGTAATAGGCTAAATAGTACTACACAGTGAGCCCCTGTCTCCAAAAGCACAACAAACAAATTGGGAAAAATAGGTACATTTATGCTGCATGAGCAGTCCAGAAAAAGCTGTACCACTGGCAACACACAGATAAGTAAAACTCAGGAGTTTTCTCCAAACTCTGATGTTACTTATTATTGGAGAGTGGCTTTCAAATGGATTCTTCAAGGCCCATTCCTCCTATGAGTGTTCCTGAGCAACCCTACTCTCTCTCCACAAGGAAATCTACTCTGGCAGATGTCATGAGAGTCTTCTGTAGGTGGACACAGATTCTCTGGTTCAAGTAATGGCCATGATTAAGTCCAAACCAGAGCTTTCAGCTACACGTTTTACTTCTAGGTAGATACTGGATGCATACCTGTAATCTTGGCTCTCAGAAAGTCATTGAAGAAGGATCAGTAAATCAAATCCATTCTCTTTTGTAGAGAAAATCCATTATCTTTTGTAGAGAAATTTGAAACTAGGTTGGCCTATGGAATCGTGACCTCACAAAAGCAAAAACTCACAAACCAATTGTAAGCTACACACAATAAGCAAATAAACACTATTTTCTTTAATCCACAAAGTGTATACTCCTCGATAGTGCACCTGTAAGAAATTATCACACACTTAGAAAAATAGCAGAAATCTAACAATTTAACAAAAGACACAATATATTAAAAGATAAATTTATCCAAATTAACAGATAGAAATATCTAAATTGCATTAAGTCTATTAAATACAATCCTAATGAATAAACACTTTCTCCAAAGCCATCATCAAGCCACATTATTACTTGAAGACTGAAATTTAAAAATTAGAAAAAGAAATTATTGCAAAATCTAAACTTTTAAAAATACAAGAATGACTTCTATCATCCTCAGTGAGGTAACCCAGTCACAAAAGAGCACACATGGCATGTACTCCATGATATGCTGATATTAGCCAAAAAGAAACTTGGAGTACTCATCAGATGACTCACAGATCACATGAAACCCAAGAAAAAAGAATTTCACAACAAAATGTGGATGCAGTCCTACTCAGAAGGAGGAAAAAGGAATGACAGTTCAGATATAGGAGATGGGAGAAAAGTACAGAGGGTCAGGAATTTGAAAGTCAAAACTCCAAATAAGCACTAAACACCAGTGTTTTCTCCATGTCATAAAAACAAAATGGTTGGGTATAACAGAACATACTGTTAATCAAAACACTTGGGAGACAGAGGCAGGTTGACTTCTGTGAGCTTGATAACAATCTGGTTAACATAGTAAATTCAGGCTAGCAAAGGCTATACAGGAAGACCTTGCCTCAGGAAAACAAACAAATAAACAAACAACCAAATGAATACATGCATGCATACATACATACATACATCTATAAATTACAAAAATAAGTATGTTTTTAAGAGAAGTATGTGGATTTTTAATTATAAACTGTAAGAGAATTCATGATCAGCCTAGTCTACACAGTGAATTCCAGTTTAAGAACAATGAATTCCAGTTTAAGAACAAGTGTAAGACTGTCTCACAAAACAATTTAAAACTGTTTAAATGGAGGTAGCAGAAAAGGAAGAAAAGAAAATACAGAGCAATGAGACTCAAATATAAAAATAAAGCACCATTTACATATATTACCCAAAGCAATAGACAGAGTGAAGAAATGTCACAACCCACTTGTAGGGATGGTGTGTAGATGGTACCCATGAAGTTACAGAAACTTTGTTTGTTTGCTTAGAGTTTGAACAAGACTGACCCCATAGACTCTCCTTCATAGATGGGAGCCACTCATGGGGCTGCAAAGGAAGTCCTACAAAGAAAGCTACTGTCTCTCTGCAGCTTCTGGAGGAGTGGAAGTCACTGTGTTCAGTGATGTGGCATTTCCTAAGTTATTAAGACACCAGTGGGTCCTCCACACAATGCACCTGTGAGTAACCAAGGTTGAATCCAGTGGGTCACAAAAACAAAAACAAAACCACAAAAACAAAACCACAAAAAAATACATTAAAGAGTGATAAGGACTTCACAGGCATTGGGTTGATGGGTAGCCAGGGATCAGAAGCAGGGAAAATAAGTGTGACCATAATATATTAAACAGGTACCAGGAACTGTCAAAGAATAAATTATTTTCATATAAACACATATTCCAAGCAGACAAAGCTATATAAAATGGATAAGAAATATAACAAGAACAAATGTTATATCTCTACTTGTAGAAGTTTATTTAACAATCAAACAACAGTGAATGAATTTTATCTATGGATATGGATTTAATATTGAAAGGATAGTTTGAAGCAATATCACTTTATCTAAATAATGGTATCCAGTTCATCCCCTGAGAACCTAATTTGTGAATCCATGGGTTTTGACCAGATTCACAACACCAGACGTGAAAACTCTTCTGTGTAGTAGGCCTCTTGACAATCAGAAAATCTTTTTTTACTTCAATAAATGTTGTATTATTATTACACAAGGAGGCTCATCTTGGCTGGGATGCTGGGAATCTAGATGTCATGGTATATAGCTGCATAAGTACATTGGTAGATTTCTCCCTCCTTAGCCTATATGTCACCTTGTGTCTCTTTGTATACAAGCCAGTTGCAAGAGAGCTTCTAGGATATTGATTTGAGAAGTTGAGGGAAGTGAGAAGTGTGGGCAGGACCATAATATGTATATATAGTATTTTAAAATATTATATAAACTATATAGTATTATTTGCAACATAATTATTTAAAATAGAATAAATCATCTTTGAAAAGTAAAACCAATTTTAAGTGCCCAGCACATTGATAAGCACACAGAATGTATTAGTGGATTTATATTTTAATATTTAAAAGAGAGGGAGGAATATGCTACTCTTAAGAGAAAATGAGTTTAGTTCCCAGTCCCCAGTTGGTTCACAGCCTCCGAAAACTACAGCTTCAGAAGATCCAGTCCCCAATTCTAGCCTCTGTAGGTATTCATATATGCAAGGCATATGACCTCTCAGATGCCCACCAACAATTTTGTAAATAAAAAGTAAAATAAAATATTATTTGGTCTAAATGTATAAGAAAAATACATATTGTCTGAAAATCTCTGAAATGTGATATAATCACAGACTTATTTTGAAAGCATGAAAAACTAATTCAATCTCCAATAGAATATTAAGTTATCTGTTATTAAAAGATGTATTTCAGAAAATGCAGAAGTAGAAAGTAGGAAATTGTTATGGCATATTCTCAAGGGTTTTTAATACAAATTATATCTGTATAGGTCTTTAAGTGTATATATACATAGGTGTATATGTATACTTTCTTACTTTGAAGACAGAAAACCCTAGTAAGTGATGAGCACATATGAACAGATATTTGACAAGGGAAAACATCTCCCAATAATGACATGAAAAGAAGGTTGATATTAGATCTCAGAGAACTATAAATACACCTCAGTTCATCCATATGATTAATATTGAAAACCTTGGTTTCATCAGAAGTTGGTAAGAATGAAGGGTACCTTCATATAAGTTTCTTACGAAACAAAACTTCACTTAACACTGGAAAATAAATATAGCTATCATAGCTCTGGATGTTTACAAAAATAGATAGATAGATAGATAGATAGATAGATAGATAGATGGATAATAGATAGATAAATTGATACACAGATAAATAAAACATAAAGTATAAAAGGTATTTAACACAGTGACTCATATAAAAATTTCATGACAACATTATTCAAAATTGTTAAGACGTAGAAATACATGTTCACATGTGAATGGAGAAGTATCATGGTTATTTGTGTAACAGGAAAGTACTGATTAACAAAAGGAATGAACCACTGATTTGTGGAAACTGTTTGAGTTAGCTAAAATTCAGTAATAATAATTAAAAAGACATGAAGAAAATGGGATCAAATATAAATCTATGCACACTATATTACACCCGGAACTAGGCCCTACTAATTTACACTACAGGAAAGCATGTGTTGACCTTGTTAGCATCAGGGCCCCAAAAGCCCATGAAGTTTCATGGTCAGGCCTCACAGACCTGTTGCCAGGGCAACAGTAGTCATATTCCCAGAATTCATTGGGCTCACCTCCTGCCTTTACCTGCAGTCACTATGTCAGAACCCATATATATACACGTGGAACATTCCTCCCCCCGCCTCTCTCCCCCTCTCTCTCCACTACTGTACCCCCTTTCCCTCTCAATTAAATCTCTTACATGTGGAACTGTTTGGGCCTAGTGTGTGGTATGTTCTGATGTGACCTACTGTTCTAACACATCATTTGGTGCTGAAGCCTGGGAATTGGTGGTTCCATAAGCAGCCGCTGTGGGGATCCCCAGAGACACCTGATGCAACAATGGTCCTTCCTCTAAGGGAAGTTGCTGGAGTAGATGATCTTGTCAGAGTACATGTTCCATTCTCACTTAGTGAACTTGCCCAAATAGAAAACAGGCTGGGGTCCTATCCTATACTTCTAAGTCTGCTAAGTTTATTAAAGTATAACACTCAATTTTATAGCTTGGCTTTCTATGATGTTCATATGATTCTTATAATAATTTACTTGCTAAAAAATGCAGACGAGTCTGGGAAGAGGCAAGAGTGCATGCAGATAGAATTCACCAAACAGACGGTACATACCCAATTGGCTCTGAGACAGGACCGAACCAGGATCTCTGGTGGAATTACATTTCTGCTGGTGGTATTTTACCCAAGGACAGGTTCATTACATGCCTTCTAGCTGGTCTTAGAAAAGTGGCCTTAAAGCCAGTAAATTTTGAAAAACTCCAAGAGGTTGTCCAGGACAAGCAGGAGAATACATCTCAATTTTCAGGACGCCTTACAAAGGCTATATTACAGCATACCAATCTGGACCTTGAAAACCCAGAAGGTAAGCAAATTCTGATGACCTACTTCTTTTCCCAGAGCTACCCTAACATAAGAGCTAAACTTAAAAAAACTGGACCCCTAATTCCACAGGCAAAGTCTTAGTGCTGGCCTTCAAAGTGTACCATGGGAGAGATGGAGGAATATTCCCCGTATAAATATGGGTTCTGATGTAGTGGTCACAAGTAAAGTTTGGAGGTAAGCCCAATGGATTCTGGGAATATGGCAGCTGTTGCCCTGGCAACAGGTTTGTGAGGCTCTCCCATGCAATGTCACGGACTTTGGAGGCCCTGATGCTAACAGACCTGCCTGGGGTCTCGCAGGGAGGGCATGTGGTAGAAAAAAACTTTGGGAAGTAGAATGTTTCCCTGTTAGGGCTTGATGGCTCTTTTAGTCTGGTTTCTGTTGTGATGAAACAACATGGTAACAGTAACTTGGAGCAAAGAGGGATTATTTTGTTTACATTTCCACATTACAGTCTATCACTGAAAGAAACCAGGACAGAAAAGCAAACTTGACAGGAACCATGAGGCAGAAGCTGATGCACAGGCCAAGGAAGGGTGCTAATCATTGGTTTACTCCCCATTGCTTGTTCAACTTTTTTTTTCTTTTTTTTTTTTTTTCTTTTTTTCTTTTCCTTTTCCTTTTTCTTTTCTTTTCTTTTCTTTTCTTTTCTTTTCTTTTCTTTTCTTTTAGAAAGACAGAGCTCCTCTGTAAACTTACATGGGATCCTTGTGAGAGCATTCATATTTAACTTTGGCTATTTTTTTAATTTTTATTTTTATTAGACATTTTATTTACATTTCAAATGTTATCCCATTTCCTGGTTTCCCCTCTGAAAGCCCCTATCCAATCCCCCTCCCCCTGCTTTCGTGAGGCTGTTCCTCGACCTGCCCACCTACTTCCCCCTCTTAGGCCTATCATTCCTCTACAATGATGCATCCAGCCTTCAAAGGATCAAGGAACTTTCCTCTCATTGATGTCCAACAAACAAGGCCATCCTCTGCTATATATGCAGCTGGAGCCATTGGCCCTCCATGTGTACTCTTTGGTTGATAGTCTAGTGCCTGGGAGCTCAGGGGGATCTAGTCGATTGATATTGTTACTCCTATGGTGCTGCAAAGTACTTCAGCTCCTTCAGTCTTTTCTCTAACTCCTCCATTCAGGACCCCATGCTCAGGCCAAATGTTTGCTGGGAGCATCTACCTCTGTTTTTGTCAGGCTCTACCAGAGCCTCCCACAAGACAGCTATGTCAGGCGCCTGTCATAAAACACGTCTTGGCATCCACAATGGTGTCTGGGTTTGGTAACTTTATATAGGAAGGATCCCCAGGTTGGGTAGTCTCTGCAGTCTCTGGATGGCCTTTCCTTTAGTCTCTGCTACACATTGTCTCTGTATCTTCTCCCTTGGGTATTTTGTTCATCCTTCTAAGAAAGATCCAAAATTTGGTCTTCCTTCTTCTTGAGCTTCATGTGGTCTTTGAATTGTATCTTGGATATTCTGAGATTTTGAGATAATATGCACTTATCAATGAGTGCATACAATATGTGTTATTTTTTGACTGGGTTACCTTACTCAGGATGTATTTTCTAGTTCCATCCATTTGCCTAAGTATTTCATGAATACATTGTTTTTTAATAGGTAATTAGTACTCCATTATGTAAATGTACCACATTTTCTGTATCTATTCCTCTGTTGAAGAAAGACATCTGGGTTCTTTCCAGCTTCTGGCTATTATGAATTAGGCTGCTATGAACATAGTAGAGCATGTGTCCTTATTACATGTTGGAGCATCTTCTAGGTATATGCCTAGGAATAGTATAGCTGGGTCCTAAATAGTACTATGTCTAGTTTTCTGAGGAACCACCAAAATGATTTCCAGAGTAGTTATACCAGATTGCAATCCCACCAATAATAGAGGAGTGTTCCTCTTTCTCCACACCCTCACCAAGATCTGTTGTCAAGTGAGTTTTTGATCTTTGCCTTTCTAATTGGTGTGAGATGGAATCCCAGGGTCATTTTGATTTGCATTTCTGTGATGACTAAGGATGTTGAAGATTTCTTTAGGTGCTTCTCAGCTATTCAGTATTCCTCAGTTGAGAACTCTTTGTTTAGCTTTGAACACTAGTTTTAATAGGGTTATATGGTTCTCTAGAATCTAATTTCTTGATTTCTTAGTATATATTGGATATTTACCCTCTATCAGATGTAGAGTTGGTAAAGATCTTTTCTGAATCTGTTAGTTGCCATTTTGTCCTAATGACATTGTCCTTTGCCTTACAAAAGCATTATACTTTTATGAGGTCACATTTGTCAATTCTTAATCTTAGAGCACAAGCCATTGTTGTTCTGTTCAGGAAATTTTTCTCTGTGCCCATGTGCTTGAGGTTCGTCCCACTTTCTAGTCTATTAGTTTCAGAATATCTGGTTTTATGTTGGGGTCTTTCATCTAGATGGACTTGAGTTTTGTGCAATGAGATACATATTACATTCTTCTAAATGCTGATCTCCAGTTGAAACATCATCATTTGTTGAAAATGCTCTCATTTTTTTCCACTGCATGGTTTTAGCTCCTTTGTCAAAGACCAAGTGACCATAGGTGTGTGGGTTCATTTCTGGGTCTTCAATTCTGCTGCATTGATCTACCTACCTGTCTCTGTACAAATACCATACATGTTTATTTTTAATCACTATTTCTCTATAATACAGCTTGAGGTCAGAGATGGTGATTCCCCCAGAAATTCTTTTATTGTTGAGAATTCACTATCTGGGGTTTTTTGTTATTCCCAATGAATTTGTATGTCGCTCTTTCTAACTCTATTAAGAATTGAGATGGAGTTTTAATGGGGAATTGCATTGAATCTGCAGATTGATTTTGGCAAGAGGGCCATTTTTAATATATTAATCCTGCCAATCCACAAGTATGGGAAATCTTTCCATCTTCTGAGATCTTTTTTGATTTCTTTCTTCAAACACTTGAAGTTCTTGTCATACAAATCTTTCACTTGCTTGGTTAGAGTCACACCAAGGTATTTTATATTACTTGTGACTACTGTGAAGGATGTCATTTCCCCAATTTTTTCTCAGCCTGTTTATCCTTTGAGTAGAGGAAGGCTACTCATTTGTTTGATTTAATTTTATATCCAACCAGTTTATTGAAGTTGTTTATCAGGTTTAGTAGTTGTCTTGTGGAATTTTTGTAGTCACTTAAGTATACTATCATACCATCTGCAAATAGTGATAATTTGACTTCTTCCTTCCCAATTTGTATCCCTTTGACCTCCTTTTGTTGTCTTGTTGCTCTGGCTAGGACTTCAAGTACTATATTGAATAGGTAGGGAGAGAGTGGGCAGCCTTGTCTAGTCCCTGATTTTAGTGGGATTGCTTCAAGTTTCTCTCCACTTACTTTTGATGTTTGCTAGTAGTTTGCTGTATATTGTTTTTACTATGTTTAGGTGTGAGCCTTGAATTCCTGATCTTTCCAAGACTTTTATCATGAAAGGGCTGTTGGAATTTGTCAAATGCTTTCTCTGCATCTAATAAAAGGATCATGTGGGTTTTTTTCTTTAAGTTTGTTTATGTAGTGGATAATGTTGATAGATTTCCATATATTGAATCACCATTGCATTCCTAAAATGAAGCCTAATTGATTACGATAGATTATCCTTTTGTGGTGTTCTTGGATTCAGTTTCAAGAATTTTATTGAATATTTTTGCATCGATATTCATAAAGGATATTGGTCTGAAGTTTACTTTCTTTGTGAGGTAAGTGTAATTGTGGCTTCATAAAATTAATTGGGTAGTGTTTCTTCTGTTTCTACTTTTTTGACTAGTTTGAAGAGTATCAAGAATTGATATTGGGTATTCTTTGAAGGTCTGATAGAATTCTGCGCTAAACCCATCTGGTTCTGGACCTTTTTTTAAGTGTATAGACTACTCATGAATGTTTCTATTTCTCTACAGGTTATGGTGCTCTGTTTAGATGGTTTATCAGATCCTGATTTAACTTTAGGTACCTGGTATTTGGTCCAGATTTTCCAGTTTTGTTGACTATATGCTTTTGTATTAGGATATGATGAATTATATAATTTCCTCAGTTTATGTTGTTATATCTCCCTTCTCAGTTTTGATATTATTAATTTGGATACAGTCTCAGTGTCCACTGGTTAGTTGGACTAAGGGTTTATCTATTTTGTTGATTTTCTCAAGAACCAGCTTCTGGTTTGGTTGATTCTTTGTATAGTTCTTTTTGTTTCTGCTTGGTTGATTTCAGCCCTGAGATTGATTATTTCCTGCCATCTACTCTTCTTCAGTGTATCTATTTCTTTTTGTTCTAGAACTTTCAGGTGTGCTGTAAGATGCTAGTATATATGCTCTCCAGATTCTTTTCAGGGGCAATCAGAGCTATAAGTTTCTCTCTTAGCCCTGCTTTTATTGTGTCCCATTAGTTTTGGTTTGTTGTGGCTTAATTTTCATTAAATTCTTAGAAGTCCTTCTTTTCTTACTTTATTTCCTCCTTCACCCAGTTATCATTGATTAGAGCATTGTTCAGCTCCCATGTATATATGGCCTTTATATTGTATATGTTGTTATTGAAAACCAGTCTTAGTCCATGGAGATCTGAGAGGATGCATGGGATTATTTCAATCTTCTTTTTATTTGATGAGGCCTGTTTTGTGACTGATTATATGGTCAGTTTTCGAGAAGGTAACATGAGGTGCTGGAAAGGTATATTCTTTTGTTTTAGGATGAAATGTTCTGGAGATATCTATTAAATCCATTTGGTTCAAATCTTCTATTAGTTTCATTGTGTCTGTGTTTAGTTTCTGTTTCCATTATCTGTCCATTGATGAGAGTGGGGTGTTGAAGTCTCCCATTATTATTGTGTGAGGTGCAATGTGTGCTTTGAGCTTTAATAAAGTTTCTTTTATGAATGTTGATGCCCTTGCACTTGGAGCATAGGTGCTCAGAATTGAGAGGTCATCTTGGTAAATGTTTCCTATGATGAGTATGAAGTGTCCTTCCTTATATTTTTGATAACTTTAGTTTGAAAGTCGATTTTATTCAATATTAGAATGGCTATTCCATCTGGTTTCTTGGGACCATTTGTAAATTTTTTTTTCCAGCAGTTTACTCTGAAGTAGTGTCTGTCTTAGTCACTGAAGTGTATTACTTGTATGCAGCAAAATGTTGAGTCCTGTTTATGTATCCAGTATGTTAGTCTATGTCTTTTTATTGGAGAATTGAGTCCATTCATATTAAGAGATATTAAGAAAAAGTGATTGTTACTTCCTGTTATTTTTGTTGTTAGAGATGGAATTATGTTTATTTGACTATCTTCTGTTTGGTTTGTTAAAAGAAGATTATTTCCTTCCTTTTTCTAGAGTGTAATTTCCTTCCTTGTGTTGAAGTTTTCCATCTATTATCCTCTGTAGGGCTGGATTTGTGGAAAGATATTGTGTAAATTTGTTTTTGTCATGGAATATCTTGGTTTCTCCACTTATGGTAATTGAGAGTTTTGCTGGGTATAGCAGCCTGTGTTGGCATTTGTGTTCTCTCAGGATTTGTATGACATCTGCCCAGGATCTTTTGCTTTTATCATCTCTGGTGAGAAATCTGGTGTAATTCTAATGAGTCTGTCTTTATGTGTTACTTGACCTTTTTCCCTTACTGCTTTTAGTACTCTTTCTTTGTTTTGTGCATATGGTGTTTTGATTGCTATGTGATGAGAGAAATTTCTTTTCTGGTCAAGTCTATTTGGATTTCTGTAGGCTACTTGTCTGTTCATTTGAGATCTCTTTCTTTAGGTTAGGGAAGTTTTCTTCTATAATTTTGTTGAAGTTTTTACTGGCCCTTTAATTTGGGAATCTTAGCTCTCTTCTATATATATTATCCTTAGGTTTGATCTTCTCATTGTGTCCTTGATTACATGGATGTTAGGAACTTTTTGCTTTTTGCATTTTCTTTGACTGTTGTGTCAATGTTTTCAATGGTATCTTCTGCACCTGAGTTTCTCTCTTCTATAGCTTGTATTCTTTTGATGATGCTTGCATCTATGACACCTGATCTCTTTCCAAGGTTTTCTATCTACAGAGATGTTTCCTTTTGTCATTTCTTTATTGTTTCAATTTCCAATTTTATATCCTGGATAGTTTGTTCAATTCCTCCACCTGTTTGTTTGTGTTTATCTGTAATTCTTTAAGGGATTTTTGTGTTTCCTATTTAAGGGCTTCTACCTATTCACTTCTGTTCTCTTGTATTTCTTTAAGGGAGTTATTTATGACCTTCTTAAAGTCCTCTATCAGCATCATGAGATGTGATTTTAAATACAAATCTTGCTTTCCAGTGGGGTATCCAGGACTTGCTGTGGTGGGAGAACTGGGTTCTGAAGATAACAAATAGCCTTGGTTTCTGTTGATAACCTTCTTGTGCTTACCTTTCACCATCCGGTTATCATTGGTGTTAGTTGGTATAGCTGTCTCTGACTGGAGCTTGTCTTTCCTGTTGGCCAGTAAGCCTGCGATCTTAGATATGTCAACACTCCTGGGGAGACAAGTTCTCTCCTGTGTAAGGTTTGGGTGCAGAGGGTTTTGGGACAGCCTTAGCTACCTGGAGCAGATGGCGACCAGAAGAATACTGTCCCCAGCCACTCCAATGTTCCTCTGCTTTGTGTGCTCTTGGCCAGTCCTACTTTCAACAGTTATTGGGGCAAAAGTTATCCCACCTCTGAGCTTAGAAGTGAGAGCACTCCTGGGAGACAAGCTTTCTCCTGGTGGGATTTGTATGTAGATGGCTGTGGGGCCTGTTTTGCCATCTTTATTAAAGTAAGCAAGACCACTTATCCAAAGTTGACACCCACAATCTGACTGGCCCTTAGTCATAAATCACTAGTTAAGAAAATATCTAAAGACTTACCTACCGCAAGATCTTATTAAGACACTTTCAGAACTGAAGTTCACTCCTACCATATGATTCTATCTTGTGTCAAATGGACATAAAACTGCTGAGCACAGCAGTGATTGAAGAGGTGTGCATATTTGATACAACTATTATTTATTATGACTTATTGTAGACACATACTGTTGCATATACACTCCAACTTTAAAATTAGATCTTTTTTTTTAATGTAAGGATAAATGCAACAAAGAAATCACAAGTAAGTAAGTATTTTAGAAACAAAGTTCATGAGGATATTACAAATGACTGCACAACATGATACTGACTTTGAGGACATAGTTACATCATCCAGAAACTGACAGATATGAATGTGGATCATGGAACAGAACATACTAATAGATCAATAATAAATTTCTTAAGTTTTATCATTGAAGTAGTATGCTGTGAAAATGTTTATAAACAATTTATATTATCATTATTGTTTCTACCATCATTAGATGCTTTATGAGACCAAGTCTCATCTATACCAAATGGGGTTCAAATGTTCTATGTAGCCTAGGCTGCCCTCGAATTCATGTATGTAGAAGGTGTATAAGCCTGAGCCACCATATACAGTTGGCCTCAATACATTTTATTTTATCTATGGAGGCTCAACTTCCCATCAAATAGATCAGAGAAAGACAGAGAGAATGAGAATGCATATGAACTATGGAAGATTCTATGAATTTCTTGAAGTAGCCTGGAAACTAGTCATGAAGTCTGAAATTATATTTTACAATAAACAAAAGCTTTTAAACATGATAAATTATTATACATGTAAAAAATGCCAAAAAGTAACTAACCAACAAATGAAAACCCACAACTGCAAATTAGTCATTGATTGTGTTGTGAAAGCCATGGGAAATTGAAATATCCTAGTGATGGATGTGATATGTGCGCTATTGATAATGTTCTCTATGTGGATCTGTGTCATTCAGGAAACAAATGACTGAATCATAGGGGTCTTGAAGCAAGTTGCCATATGTACCAGGATGGAAGATAGCTTCTTCTTTGTTAAACAAGATTTCAGAAGAATTTCACACAATGCACTGAGCTGTAAGCCAAACTTTTAGTTGGTAACTAGTCACAAATAATCATGTAAAACAAACACAGAAGATAACATATGCTTTTTTACCTTTCCTTTGGACTGCACACTGAAGCAGGGACTTTGTTCATTCTTTTTTCACAGGCACAGAAATGTCTTTTACCACAGTCATTATCATGCAGACCCCTTACACTACAATATGTACAATATCCTATTTTCTTCACTGATTTCATTACCACCAAATCAATATAAAACAAAATATAATAGTTATTAAAATTTGAAGCTTATATAGCAGAATGCCATGATATTTGAAACAAAGTTTATTGACTAAAATTTATAGAATATAGAATTAGGTAAATGTGTATCACTAAAATATGTTTATTTTATTTTATTTTATTTTTTGGTGATTCTTTTTTATTAGATATTTTATTTATTTACATTTTATTCTCTATATTCGTTTTTTATTAGATATTTTCTTTATTTACATGTAAATTTCTCCATTCCTAGTTTCCCCTCCAAAAAACAAACAAACAAAAACAACAAGAACAAATCACTGTTGCCTCCTCCCTCCCCATGCCTGCCACCCCACCCTCTCCCACTTATTGGCCCTGGCATTCCCCTACACCGGGGTACAGAACCTTCACAGGGCTGAGGGCCTCTCCTCCCATTGATAATCAAATTTGCAATCGTCTACTATACAGATGCTGCCAGAACAATCAGTCCCACCATGTATAGTCCTTGGTTGGTGGTTGAGTCCCTGGGAGCTCTGAGGGTACTAGTTAGTTCATATTGTTGTTCATCCTAAGGGGCTGCAAACCCTTCAGCTCCATGGGTCCTTTCTCTAACTCCTTCATTGGGGACCATGTACTCAGTTCAATGGATGACTATGATTCTCTACATCTGTATTAGTCAGGTACTGTCAGAGCCTCTCAGGAGATAGCTATATTAGGCTGGCTTGTCCTTCCTTCAGTCTCTGCTCCATAATTAGTGTCTGCAACTCCTTCCATGGGTATTTAGTTCACACTTTTAAGAAGGAATGAAATTTCTACCTTTTGGTCTTCCTTATTCTTGTGTTTCTTATGGTTTGTGGGTTGTTCTTCTTTTATTCCAAACTTCTGGGCTAATAAACACTTATCAGAGAGTGCATACCATGTGTGTTCTTTTGTGATTGGGTTACCTCATTCAGGATGATATTCTCCAGATCCATCCATTTCCCTAAGAATTTCATAAATTCATTGTTTTTAATAGCTGTGTAGTACTCCAATGTGTAGATGTACCACAATTTCTGTATCCATTTCTCTGTTGAGGGACGTCTGAGTTGTTTCCAGTTTCTGGCTATTATAAATAAGGCTGCTGTGAAATGGTGGAGCATGTATCCTTATTACATGTTGGAGCATCTTCTGGGTGTATGCCCAGCACCATCTGTTGAAAATGCTGTCTTTTTTCCACTGTATGGTTTTAGCTCCTTTGTCAAAGATCAAGTGACCATAGGTGCGTGGGTTCATTTCTGGGTCTTCAATTTTGTTCCATTGATCTACTTGCCTGTCACTGTACCAATACCTTGCAGTTTTTCTCACAATTGCTCTGTAGTACAGCTTAAAGTTCGGGATTGTGATTCCACCAGAAGTTCCTTTATTGCTTTATTGTTCAGAATAGTTTTGGTTATCCTGGAACTTTTTTTTGTTCCAGATGAATTTGCAAATTGATCTTTCTAAGTCTGTGAAGAATTGTGTTGGAATTTTGATGGGGTTTGCATTGAATCTGTAGATTGCCTTTGGTAAGATGGCCATTTTTACTATATTACTCCTGCCAATCCACAAGCATGGGAGATCTTTCCGTCTTCTGAGATCTTCTTCAATTTCCTTCTTCAGATACTTGAAGTTCTTGTCAAACAGATCTTTTACTTGCTTAGGTAGAGTTACACCAAGGTATTTTATATTATTTGTAACTATTGTGAAGGGTGTTGTTTCCCTAATTTCTTTTTCTCCCTGTTTATCCTTTGTGTAGAGGAAGGCCTCTGATTTGCTTGAGTTAATTTTATATCCAGCTAATTTGCTGAAGTTGTTGATCAGGTTTAGGAGCTCTCTGGTGGAATTTTTGGAGTCACTTAAGTATATTATCATATCATGAACAAATAGTGGTAATTTGAATTCTTCCTTTCCAATCATATCCCTTTGATCTCCCTTTGTTGCCTAATTCCTCTGGCTAGGACCTCAAGTACAATATTGAATAGGTAGGGAGAGAATGGGCAGCCTTGTCTAGTCCCTGATTTTAGTGGGATTGCTTCAAGTTTCTCTCCATTTAGTTTGATGTTGGCTACTGGATTTCTGTATATTGCTTTTACTATGTTCAAGTATGGGCCTTAAATTCTTGATCTTTCCAATACTTTTATCAAGAAGGGATGTTGGATTTTGCCAAATGCTTTCTCAGCATCTAATGAGATGATCATATGGTTTTTTGCTTTGAGTCTGTTTATGTACTGAATTACATTGATGGATTTCCATATATTGAACCATCCCTGCATCCCTGGGATGAAGCCTACTTGATCATGGTGGATGATCGTTTTGATGTGTTCTTTGATTCGGTTTACAACAATTTTATTGAGTATTTTTGCATCGATGTTCATAAGGGAAATAGGTCTGAAGTTTTCTTTCTTTGTTAGGTCTTTGTGGGGTTTAGGTATAAAAGTGATTGTGGCTTCATAGAACGAATTAGGTAGAGTGCCTTCAGTTTCTATTTTGTTGAATATTTTGAGGAGTATTGGAATTAGGTCTTCTTTGAAGGTTTGATAAAACTCTGCACTAAAACCATCTGGTCCTGGGCTTTTTTTGGTTGGGAGACTATTAATGACTCTTTCTATTTCACTAGTAGATATGGGACTGTTTAGATCATTGATCTGGTCTTGATTTAACTTTGGTGCCTGGTATCTGTCTAGAAAATTGTCCATTTCATACAGGTTTTCCAGTTTTGTTGAGTATAGGCTTTTGTAGTAGGATCTCATGATATTTTGGATTTCCTCAGTGTCTGTTGTTATGTCTCTCTTTTCATTTCTGATCTTGTTAATTAAGATACTCTCTCTGTGCCCTCTAGTTAATGTGGCTAAGGGTTTATTTATTTTGTTGACTTTCTCAAAGAACAAGCTACTGTTTTGGTTGATTATTTGTATAGTTCTTTTTGTTTCTATTTGGTTGATTTCAGCCATGAGTTTGATTATTTCCTGCCTTCAACTCCTCTTGGGTGAATTTGCTTCTTTTTGTTCTAGCGCTTTCAGGTGTGCTGTCAAATTGCTGGTGTATGCTCTCTCCAGTTTCTTTTTGGAGACACTTAAAGCTATGAGTTTTCCTCTTAGGACTGCTTTCATTGTGTCCCATAGGTTTGGGTATGTTGTGGCTTCATTTTCATTAAACTCTAGAAAGTCTTTAATTTCTTTATTTATTCTTTGACCAAGTTATCATTCATTGAGTAGAGTGTTGCTAAGCTTCAACATGTATGTGGGCATTCTATTGTTTATGTTGTTATTGAGAAGCATCCTTAGTCCATGGTAATCTGATAGGATACAAGGAATTATTTCAATCTTCTTGTATCTGTTGAGTTATGATTTTGACCAATTATATGGTCAATTTGGGAAGGTACCATGAGGTGCTGAGAAGAAGGTGTATCCTTTTGTTTGAGGATAAAAAGTTCTATAGATATCTGTTAAATCCATCTCTTTCACAACTTCTGTTAGTCTCACTTTGTCCTTGTTTAGTTTCTGTTTCCATAATCTGTCCATTGCAGAGTGGGGTGTTGAAATCTCCCACTACTATTGTGTGTGGTGTAATGTGTGCTTTGAACTTTAGTAAAGTTTCTCTTATGAATGTAAATGCCTTTTGATTTGGAGTAGAGAGGTTCAGAATTGAGAGTTCATCTTGGTAGATCATACCTTCGATAAATGTGAAGTATCTCTCCTTATCGTTTTTGATCACTTTAGGGTGAAAGTTTATTTTATTTGATATTAGAATGGCTACTCCAGCTTTTTTCTTGGGACCATTGGCTTGCAGAATTGTTTTCTAGTCTTTTATTCTGAGAGAGTGTCTGTCTTTGTCACTGAGTTGGGTTTCCTGTATGCAACAAAATGTTGGGTCCTGTTTACGTACCCAATCTGATAGTCTATGTCTTTTTATTGGTGAGTTGAGTCCATTGATGTTAATAGATATTAAGGAAAAGTAATTGTTGCTTCCTGTTACTTTTATAGTTAGAGCTAGCATTGCGTTCATGTCTCTATCTTCTTTTAGTTTTGTTGGAAGATTACATTTTTGCTTTTTCAGCGATATTGTTCCCCTTCTTGTGTTAGAGTTTTCCATTTGTTACCCTTTGAAGGGCTGGATTTGTGGAAATATGCTGTGTAAATTTCATTTTGTCCTGGAATACTTCGGTTTCTCCATCTATGGCAATTGAGAGTTTTGCTGGGTATAGTAGTCTGGGCTGGCATTTATGTTCTCTTAGGTTCTGTATGATATCTGCCCAGGATCTTCTAGCTTTCCTAGTCTCTGGTGAAAAGTCTGGTGTAATTCTGATAGGCCTGCCTTTATATGTTACTTGAACTTTTTCCCTTACTGCTTTTAGTATTCTTTCTTTGTTTTGTGCATTTGATGTTTTGACCATTATGTGGTGGGAGGAATTTCTTTTCTGGTCCAGTCTATTTGGAGTTCTATAGACTTCTTTATGTTCATGGGTATCTCTTTCTTTAAGTTGCGGAAGTTTTCTTGTGTAATTTTTTTGAAGATATTTACTGGCCCTTTAATTTGGAGGTCTTCACTCTCTTCTATACCTATTATCCTTAGGTCTGGTATTCTCATTGTGTCCTGGATTTCCTGGGTGTTTTGGGTTAGGATCTTTTTCCATTTTGCATTTTCTTTGACTGTTGTGTCAATGTTTTCTATGTTATCTTCTGCCCCTGAGATTCTCTCTTCTATCTCTTGTATTCTGTTGGTGATGCTTGCATCTATGTTTCCTGACTTCTTTCCTAAGATTTCTAACTCCAGAGATGTCTCTTTTTGTCATTTCTTTATTGTTTCTACTTCCATTTTTAGGTCCTGGATGGTTTTACTCAGTTCCTTTACCTGTTTGTTTGTGTTTTTCTGCAATTCCTTAAGGGATTTTTGGGTTTGCTCTTTAAGTGCTTCTACTTGTTTACTCATGATCTCCTGTAATTCTTTATGGGCTTTTTTTGTTTCCTCTTTAAGGGCTTGTAGTTCTTTACCTGTGTTCTTCTGTGTTTCTTTAAGGGAGTTATTCATGTCCTTCTTAAGTTCCTCTATCAGCATTGTGAGATATGATTTTAGATCCAAATCTTGCTTTTCCAGTGTTTTGGGATATCCTGGACTTGCTGTGGTGGGAGTACTAGGTTCTGATGAAGTCAAGTAGTCTTGGTTTCTGTTGGTAGGATTATTGCCTTTGCCTTTCACCATCTCTTGATCTCTGGTGTTAGATGTTCTTGGTGTCTCTGACTAGAGCTTGTTCCTCCTGTGGGTCTGAGTCCCTGGGTTAAAGCACTCCCTGGAGGTAGGCTCTCCACTTGCATGGAAGGGGTAGAGAGGGTCACCACTTTCACTCAGAGTCTGAGAGGATCCTTTCCCTGCTGCCCTGCGACTCCCCTGCGACTTGTGAGGCCTGTGCCTCTCGGCTGGTCCCGCCTTAGCAAAATATTTTTATTTTCCCTAAACTCTTAAAATATTGTCTTGAGCCAGTGACTTGAATGGGCTGAGACTCTTGACATCAAACCGGACCATTGGCGTTTAGCACACAGATGTCTCCTAACTAAAGGAAAGGTCTAGCTCCTTTCAGCTGACCACTAAATACTCTTGTGCTGTGATCTGTGCATATACATGCACAGTTAATCCACACAAAAATGCATAAACATAATGACAACAAAATTTAATTGTCTCTGATAACAACTCAACACGTTATGGTTTCAATACCATTAATTATGCAGAATTATTTTTTAGCATTGCTGAAACAATAGGTGATTAATTTATACTGAAGTTGAAGTTCTATGATACTGTGTGCAGTGATAACAGATTAAAAAGAAGAAATAAATGTATGTGGCACTCAGTACAAGGTTTCATGTCCCTGGTTTATAAAGAAAAAAAAAAGGAGATGTGTAATAAGCCTACAAATGATGGTTTTAGGATACAACTTGTTTGTTTTCCTTTGGATTTCTGCACCTCAGAGCTAAGAGGTTTTCATTGAAATATAGTGAATGACAGACTTCTCTGTATTCAACACTTGGCACTCTCTACTGTTTGGTTTACTAATTGCCACAATTACTTTCCTGTGAAAAATAATTTTTAAAAAGTTGAATAGAAAATAAAACAAAGAAAAGGTGATACATACCTATAAAACTCAACATTTGGGAGTAAACAAAGGGATAAGATTTTGGATGCCTGAATGAGTAGGATTACAAACCAGGTCAGACTCTCATTTTCAATAAGAACTTGATCAAATATTACCTAATAATTAAAACTGCATTCAATACATTTGAGAAATGGAATGAAGTCAATTATTTTATTAAAAAGTTTCAGTAGAGGTAAGATTCTCAAAGGATTAGCAGAGCGTGGCAACCAGTTTTTCTCCATTAAACAGGGCAAGATGAATAGTGAATCCATGGACAATGATCATTCAAACCCTAAATAATTAGTGTGGACAGGTGCACAGGTACACAATTGTAGCTTCAGCATTTGCAAGGCAAGGCAGGAGGATCAGGAGTTCAAGACTGGCTTGGTCAAGTGATTTTGAACCAAGCTAGCATAATTATAGTATGTAGAAAAGAAGATGAAGCAGGGGTGAAATCTACAGAACACAGATGGCAAAGGGAAATTCTTCAGCAGAAGGGAATTTTATTGAGTCCTAGGCATAAATCAAGGGAAACAGACTACTGAGATTTAACATAGGACATAGAAAAAAAGATAAATGGCCAAGTTGGCGATGAATCATAGACAGAACAAGTAAAATACAATAGGATTGAGTATTAACCAGCCATGAGATATGATGAGTGCAGTTGATAAAGCATTGTGATGATGATGGGCAGAGAGAAAAAGGATCACTAACTATTTGCAAATACACAGGAATCACTTCATCTGAATCATGACCTCTTGACTCTACCTTACATAGTGATGCCCACCTACACCTCTACCAAGAACCACAAGTCAGGCTCACTGCTGCTCACTAGGTTCTTTAGCAGCTACCACTGTAACAAATATAAAAGTTATTGCATCCTCTCATTTGAGAAAATGCTTGAGGAAGCCACAGAAATATTCAGACCACCAGGTTTCCTTACTGAGGACTCTGGTCTGTCTCTAGTTACAAGACCACCACCTGGGAATAGTTCTATAGCATAGTCAAGGTCTATGAGGATCTCTTAACCTAGATGAAAGTATGATATCAGCTTCTGATATCTCACTTCAAATGTTATCTGCTGCCCATATCTCACTCTGTGTGGTGCTGTAGGCTATAAACAATTTTGTTAACTCTGTGTCCCATCATATGGGTAAGCACTGGCAACTCTGGCCACTGTAAGGTATAAGCAGGAGGATCAGGGCTAGCCTCTTTGTAATAACACTTCTGAAAAAAGAACTTTGTATACTTTTCTACTTTTACATAGAAAAATAAGTTAATAACAATAATAATAATTTGTATGATATGAACATATTATTACATCTGAAAAAGTATAATCTATTCCTTGACCACCCCTGTGACAGCCTTCTTGAGAGTACTATTTGAGAGGAGAGGAATTTATTTTTGTTTTGATTTGAAATCTTGCTGTCTACTCTGACAGGGCACATTTAGATTAGAAGTGAGCCAGACCTGCAAAATTCCCAGGCACTGAATGGAAGAAAGATTCCAGAGAAACTTACTATTGTGGATGCAATGCCTCAGATAGTTTCTATACCACTGAAAAGAAGCTCAGTGAATACCACTATGAGTAAAGGCAGCAACAACAGTACAATCAACCTGTAAGACTTCACACACTAGGATTACCAAATAACATATTTAAAATAAGTATGCTTTGTATCTTTCAAGACCAAAAGAAAAGGATAGTCTCACATGCCTGTTGTGTCAACCATTAAGAGATGGAGACAGGAGAATCAGGAGTTCAAGTGTAGCCTGGCTGAGATGAATACCTATCTCAAAATAACAATAAAAATATAAAAGTTTTTTTAAACTATTTTGAAAATATTTTAAAATATTTTGAAAGATATAAAGGACAACTCAGCATATAACTAACTATGAACACTATTTAAGACAAACACAGTATCATTTGGGGGAAATCAGTATTCATTGTTTCCAAAACCATCAATACACAGGGGAATTGATAAGTGTGTTATGTGAAAGCTGAGGGGTTGAATCTGAGCATTAAAGGATCAAATGGAGGTGTGAAATGAAAGATAAAGGACAGGAAAGAATAAAAGATGGATTAATCAAACAAAAGATCTATGAAAAAGTCTTATGGAAATGTAATAATTAGTAAGTTCATAGTTGATAACACAAAACAGACTGTTTCTTTAGTAGATTGTTTTTTGTTTGTTGTGTGTTTTTCCCTATTTTTCATTTTGTTAATTTATTTGATTACTTGTTTGATTTTCATATTTTGTGTTGTTTGTGTTCATCAAGAGAGACAAAGAGCATGAAACTCAGTGGATAGGAAAGTTGGGGAGGATTTGAGAGGGTGTGGGGTGGGAAAACCTGATCACAATACATTCTATGAAAAATGATAACATCAGAGTAGAGCTGGTTGTGGGGTGCTGCACAGCTTTTATCTTAGCACTCAGGGTTAGAGTCAGGCAGATCTCTGAGACTGAGATCAACCTGGTCTAGAGACTAAGTTCCAGCACACTCAGGACAACACAATAACTCTCTATTCAAAAACCTAAAAAATAAAAATGAAAATATGGCTGTTAAGAAAAATGAAACCACAGCAACATGAGTAATTAAATGAAAATTGAAATGCAAGGCAGGGCTCACAGAGGTCTCTAACACAGCACTGTCTATTGCTTCTACACTTGCTTATTCACCACAACTATAGGATAATACCCTACTGCTGAAGACACAACACACTGTGACACCAGGACTTTGAGATTTAATTGCAAATCAATCAGGAAGGATTTTTCTTTTGACTAGCTTTCAAATGGTCAGAAGGTACATTGCGCTCTTCTCAGAGGAGAAAAATTATCAAGATTATTACTCCTACCATGCCCAGCTACATACATGCTAAGCAGGATATGCCTAGTAGTACTATTGTTAGAGGATAACTAATTACTTTCTTACTGGATTCGAAGCATTTACCACATGAGGGATGTCATGTTTTAAATTTTAATTAAATTAAAAGCTCATGATTAGAGAGATCTTGAACCCTAGGGAGGAATCTTCTCTAATCCTTCTGTTATATGGTCATGTGGGAAATTATATTATTAATTATTTATGTTTATTATCTTGACCTAGCTAGGATTTCAGTGTTGTGAAGACACCATGATCAACAACCTCTTATAAGGGATAACATTTAATTGAGATTGGCTTACCGGATCAGAGGCTCAGTACCTTATCAAGGTGGGAGCATGGCAACATCCAGGCATATGGGGGCTGGAAGAAGAACCAAAAGTTCTATATCTTGATCCATAGGCAGCCAGGTGAAGATTTGCTTCCACATGGCTAGGAGAAGGGTCTTAAGGTCCACCCACACAATGACGAACTTTCTCCAACAAGTACCCTTCACATGTACTCCAACATGACCATGTGTCCTAATAGTGCCACTCTCTAGGCCAAGCATATTCAAACCACTGTATTCCACTCCCTAGCCTCCATAGTCTTGCTCAAGTATGTGAGTCTATGGGAGACATACTTAAACATAGCATAATGTAAAATGCATTTAGTCTCAACTTCAATAGTCCCTATAGTCTACAACAGTCTCAACAAGGCAAAAAGTCCAAAGTTCAAAGTCTTTTCTGAGATTCAATCACTAAAATGTAATCCCCTTTAAAATCAAAATCAAAATCAAAATCAAAATCAAATACAGATCACATACCTCTAACATCACAGGACACTTAATATCTTTCCAAAATTCCATATGAAGGAAATATTAGAATAAAGCAAGACAGAAAACCAGCTAGGCAACTCCAGACTCTGCATCTCGATGTCGGATATCAAACGAGTCCAGATCTCTGACTCTTTTTACAACTTTGTTGACTACAACAAACTTCTTTACCTGGTCTGGTTCCACCCCCAGTTAGCAGTTTTCTTCAGATCACACAGCTCCTTGTTCCACTATCTGGGGTAGACTCATGGACTTCTGTGTTCCTCCAAAGGGCTTGCATCACTTCTGCAGCTCTGCCCTTTGAAGCTTTCTAGGTTGTAGTTGACGCCATTTCACTGCTGCTGTTGTTTTGGGTAGTCATCCCATGATACTGGCATCTCCAATATGCTGGGGGACTTCTGCTGTAAAATTGGGCTTCAACAATAGCCTCTTGTATGCTTTCTTTATGGTATCAAATCCCTATTTCTTTATATGACCCTCTAAGTTCTGGGCCATCAATTGCAACTGAGGCTGCACCTTTACCAATGGACTTCCCTGGCCTCTCACAATGCCAAGCCAAAGCTGCTCTTCAGGATCCTTTCATACCTTCAAAACCAGGACTACTTGGATGATTCTAAGATATTACCAAGTCCAGCTGCAGCAAGAAGTACAGCCTTGGCTCTCCAACACAGATTCTTTGTGCTCTCAGAAAATACTTCCCAGAAGAATTCACCTCAGGGGTGCTGTTCTCCTCTTAATTACTGCTAATTTCTTAGGTCTAGCTAATGAGCATCGGTTGTCCCAGAAGTTCCTGTTATGTTTTACCCTAAAGCCAGTTCCTACGGCCAAAGCTGCCCTGTTGCGCTACAAGCTGTGGCTGGAACATGCCTCTCCCCTTATTTTATTACTAGCTTTCTGATTTCCATCTCCCTTGATGGCTAATCTTGGCTATCCAGAAACTTACTCTTTTGATTGACCATGAACACAGAGATCTGCATAGCTTTGCCCCAAGAATGCTGAGATTAAGGGCATGTGCTGACATGCCTAGACTTAGGCTTTTCTAGACCTAGAACTTGCTCTGTCCTTGGCTGGTTTTGATTCAAGATCTCCTGGGATTGAATGTGTTGTGTACCACAATGTCTGGGCCTAATTTTTAGATAGTCACTGTTTCTAAAGTTCTGTATCATAAGTGTGTATTTTTTCAACTTCAAGGTCTAGGTCATAAGTGTGTTCTCCATTTCTGGATTGTAATTCATTCCAGAATAAAAGTACAAACTATTCTTTGTTCAAGGACAGCATAACAGTAAGTTTAGCTGGGTGGGATCTGGTCCTTTTATAACCGCTCCCTTAATATCTTTATCTCCTAGAACCAGGATTTACCTACAATTTCCTTCCTGGTGCCTCTTTATTATTATTTGAACCATACATTTTGTTTTGTTTCCTTTTTTTCCTTGTTTTGTTTTTTACTTTTTAAGCTTGCTCTGCTTGCTCAGAATGTTCTTCATGAGACTAAATCAGAGAACAGTCTCTGCTGGGCCCTTTTGAGTCGTCCTTCATCAAAACAATTATATAAATCTCTTTAACTTAACTTCATGTAGACTTTATGGATAAGTGCAAAAAGCAGTCACATTCTTCACCACCATACCACAAAACAGTCTCTAGGCCACATACTGAAATTCTTCTCCACTGAAAATTCTTGGGTAAAGTCTGCACATTTAAAATCACACTGGGCCCCATATTCCTACTAGGATAGTCCAGTAAGTCACACTTAGAGTATTCCACTGCAATCCAAATCTACAGACCCCAAATCAACAACATTTGTCCAAAGAAAAACAAGGTCAGGCCTTTCACAATAAGGCCCTACTCCTTATACCAACTTCTGTCTTAGTGTTTTATTGCTGGGAAGAAACACCATGACCGATGCAACTCTTTTGAAAACATTTAATTTAGTTTGGCTTATAGGTTCAGAGGTTCAGTCAATTACTAACACAGGAGCATGACCGCATCTAGGAAGATGTGGTGCTGGAGGAGGAGCAGAAAGTTCTACATCTTGATCCAAAGGGAAATAGGAGAATATTGGCATCTACATGTCTAGGGGAAGGGTCTCAAAGCCCACTCCCACATTGACTCATTTGCTTCAAACAGGGCACACTTTCTCCAAAAGTCCATGCATCCTAATAAGCCACTCCCTAGGTCAAGCATATTCAAACTACAGTCCTAGGATACACTCTATTTTGTCAAGAAGTTTCATCCTTTGTGAGCATTAGTCAGTACTGAGCAGCAGGATGGGTCATAGTCCCAGTGGAAACAGAATAAGTGCTCAGATCTATGGGACCATTGTCATAAACCTCTACCAAACACAACCACCAAGACTCAAAGAATAGCATGGAAGGGAAAGTAGAAAGAATGTAAGAGCTATCTGTTGCAGAAAAGTTCTGTGAAATGCTGACGTGTGGACATGACATAGTATGACCTAGGTTATCTATATGCAACTGTGCAAGATCAAGACAGATCAACTCCTGCATAGATGTGGAGGACCCTATGCCTAAATGAATCACTCCTGTTAGGTGTCAGGTGCTACAAAAAAGAGATTCATTATTTTTTGAGGGTGTGGCCACTGGTAGTTTTCCTTGTTCCAGTAGGTGCTCTATAATTATACATCTACGAACATCACTAATTAAGAAAACATGGCTTAGAGGGAAAAACCTTAGCATACATCAGGGGAAGCTTGACAGGGCAAGGAGATGATGGATATGATCATATTTCATTCTGTATAAGTAGGAGATTTTCAAGGAAAATGTATATTACTAATATTGAAATTACTAATATTTCTACCATGTCAGAAATCAATATAAATCTTACAGTTTATATACTACAGCACCTTGAAATGCAAAGTAGATACACATATGTACATTATATGAGCTTAATCTTAGGATTTAGGAGCAAACAGGTATCCTACTGTGTTGTGCCTCTCTGCTGGGGCTGCCTGGAGTGCAGCCAGCACTAACCTCAGGGGAGGTAGAACAGTCTTTTTTTTTTTTTCCTGCCTTAATTCTAACATTTTAATTTTTTATTATCTTTATTCTTTAATCTTTCTTTACAGTCCAGTCATTATCCCTCTCCCAGTCTGCCCTCTGTCTGATCCTCATCCCATTCATCCTCCCCTGTCTCCATGAGGATGTCCCCACCCCATTAGATCTCCCCACTCCCTGAGGCCTCAAGTCTCTCAAGGCTTATGTGCATCTTTTCTCACTGAGTTCAGACTCAGTCCTCTGTTGTACATGTTTCAGTGGCCTCATATTAGCTGGCGTATCAAAACAAAGTCTTTAATGGCAGTCCATAATCTGTGTTCTCTTTTGCAAGACCAGAAAGGGAATGAAAGGGGTCTTGGGCAAATGTTGTGGTTTCTGCTCCCAACTTACCTTCAAGGCATCCTCCTGCCAGGCAGGTAAGAGAAGGCTCTGCCACTGAGAGGTGGAACTAGTCTGATTCTGAGTGAACACCAAAGTAGAGAAGGGCTGAAGAAGACCATCTTCTTCCGAGATTTATTTTCTGCTCATTATGACAAAGGACAAAGGCCTCCCCAGAGCATATCCTTAAAGAAGAGGTGAGCCTTGCTTGTTCAGACTGATTTATTTGATGGTGGATGTGAATGCATGTACTTTATTTGTGGTGAACCAGGAATTAAATCACTCTTATGGGAAGGAATGCACAGAAGAAAAGAAGCTCCTAATCTGAATGATAGGGGCTTATCTCTATACCTCATTAACAGGAAGAACTAAAACCATTTGGCACTGGGCTTTATTAGTTGGGAGACCTTCAATCATTGTTTTTTATTTCTTTAGTGGTTATAGTGCTTTTAAAATAGTTTACCTGATCTTCATTTAACTCTGGGAAGTTATATCTTTCTAGAAAATTGTCCATCTTCTTAAAACTTTCCAATTTTCTATGGTGCATGCTTTTGAAACAAGACATAATGGTTCTTTGAATTTCTTCAATGTCTCTTACTATGTCTCCCTTTCAGATCTGATTGTGCTGATTTAGATTCTGTCTCTCTGTCTTTGATTAGGTAGGCTAAAGGTTTGTCTATTTTATTAATTTTCTCAAGGAACCAAATTTTGTTTTGTTGTTTCTTTGTATTATTTCCTTTGTTTGTAACCAAATGCTTTGAGATCTGGTTTGGATTATTTCTTGCATTGGACTCTGCTTAGGTGTGCTTGCTTCTTTTTACTAGAGCTTTCAAGTGTACTTTAACTTGCTGGTAAGAGAACCTTCTAATTTCTTTATGAAGGCATTTAGTGCTATGAACTTTCCTCTAAATCCGCTTTCATTGTTTCCTATAAATTCAAGAATGTTATGCATTCATTTTCATTGAGTTTTAGGAAGTCTTTAATTCTTTCTTCCTTTATTTCTTGACTCAGAGATCATTGAGAAGAGAGTTGTTAAACTTCCATGAATGCTTGTGATTTCTGATGTTTCTATTGTTGAAGTTCAGCTGTAATTTCAGGCAGTCTGATGAGATATAAAGCACTATTTCAATTTTCTTGTATTTGTTGAGGCTTACTTTGTGGCTGGCTATATGGTTAATTTTGGAGAAGGATTTATGAGATGCGGAGAAGAAACTATTTTCTTTTTTGTTTTGCTGAAATACTCTATAGATGTCTGTTAGTTCCATTTCATGCATATTGTCTATTAGTTTCATTATTTCTCTGCTTAGTTTTTGTCTGGATAACCTGGCAATTAATGAGAGTCAGGTGCTGAATTCTCTGCTATTAATATGTGGGATTTGGTGTGGGATTTAAACTGTAACAGTGTTTTCTTTTCTAATGTGGATGCCTTTGTGTTTGTGTATAGTAGTTGAGAATTGAGATATCACCTCAGTAGAATTTTTCTTTGATGAGTAGGAAGTGTTGTTCTCTGTCTATTTTGATTAATCTTGGCTAAAAGTCTACTTTATTAAGTATTAGGATAGCTACTGCAGCTTGCTTCTTGGGTCCATTTGCTTGGAACACTTTTTTCCAGCTGTTTGTTCTGAGGTAATGCCTATATTTTTTCTGAGGTGTCTTTCTTGTATGCAGCAGAATGATGAATCACTTTTTCCCATCCATTCCATCACCCTATGTCTTTTATTGGGGAATTGAGTTCATGGATATTGAGAGATATTAATGGCCAGTGATTGTTGTCGTCTTATTTTAATGTTGGTGGTGTTTGTGCTTTGTGTGTGTGCGTTTGTGTGTATGTGTGTTTTGTGTCTGTTTGTATGGATGTGTCCTTCCCTTGTTTTTGCAGGTATGGAGTTACTTATTTCCTATCTTTTCTTGGATGTAGTTACCCTCATTGCTTTGGAGTTTTCCTTCGAGTCATTTCTGTAGGGCATGATTTGTGGATAGATACTCTTTGTATTTATATTTGTCATAAAATATCTTGTTTTCTTCATCTATGGTGATTAAGAGTTTTACTGGGTATTTTAGTCTAGGCAAGAGTCTTTGATTTTTTAGAGGTTGCTACATATTCAGGCCCTTCTATCTTTTAGGGTCTTTGTGAAGAATTTGGTTGTAATTATGGAAAGTCTGCCATTCTATGTTATCTGCCTCTTTCCCCTTGTTTCTTTTTATACTCCTTCTTCGTTCTGTAGGTTTGTGTTCAGATTATTAGGTGGGAAGAGGGTTATATTTTCTGGTCCAGTCTAATTAGTGTTCCACATGCTCTTGTATTTTTATAGTTACTTTTTTATTTAAGTTGGGCTTTTTTCTATGATTTTGTCAAAAAGTTAGACTCCAGAAAACCAAATAACCTATTAAAAATGGGGTGCAGAGCTAAACAAAGATTTCTCAGCTGAGGAATACCAAATGGCTGAGAAGCACTTAAAGGAATGATCAACAATGTTACACATCAGGGAAATGCAAGTCCAAACAACTCTGAGATTCCACCTCACACCAGTCAGAATGACTAAGATCAAAAACTCAGGTGACAGCAGATGCAGGCAAGGTTGTGGAGAAAGAGGAAAACTTCTTCATTGCTGGTGGGATTGCAAGCTGGTACAACCACTCTGGAAATCAGTTTGGTAATTCCTCAGAAAATTGGACATAGTACTACCTGAGGACCCAGCAATACTACTCCTGGGCATATACCCAGAAGATTCTCCAACATGTAATAAGGACACATGCTACACTAATTCATAATAGCCAGAAGCTGTAAAAAAGCAAGATGTCCCACAACAGAGGTATGGATACAGAAAATATGGTACATTTAAACAATGGAGTACTACTGAACTATTAAAAACAATGAATTTATGAAATTCTTAGGCAAATGGATGGATCTGGAGGATATCATCTTGAGTGAGATAACCCAATCACAAAAGAACGCACATGACATGTACTCACTGATAAGCGGATATTAGTCCAGAAGCTCAGAATACCCTAGATTCGATCCACAAACCACAAGAAACTAAGGAAGAGGGAAGACCAATGTGTGGATACTTCGATCCTTCTTAGAAGGGGAACAAAATATCCATGGAAGGAGTTGCAGAGACAAAGTGTGGAGCAAAGACTGAAGGAAGGACAATTGAGAGACTGTCCCACCTGGAGATCCTTCCCATAAACAATCACCAAAACCAGGCACTAGCGTGGATGCCAGCAATTGCTGGCTGACAGGAGCCTGATATAGCTGTCTCCTGAGAGGCTCTGCCAACGCCCAACAAATACAGAAATGGAGGCTAACAGCCATCCATTGAACTGACCACAAGGTCCTCTATGAAGGAGCTAGAGAAAGGACCCAAGACGCTGAAGGGGTTTGCAACCCCATAGGAGGAACAACAATATGAATTAACCAGTATCCCCAGAGCTCCCAGGGAGTACACCACCAACCAAAAAGTACACATGGTGAGACTCATGGTTTCAGCTGCATATGTATAGCAGAGGATGGCCTAGTTGGTCATCAATGGGAGGAGAGGCCCTTGGTCTGTGAAGTGTCTATAACCCTGTGTAAGTGAATCCCAGGTCCAGGAAGAGGGAGAGAGTGGGTTGTTGAAAAGGGGGAGGGCAAAAGGGAATAGGGTTTTATTTCCAGAGGGGAAACCCGGAAAGGGGATAACATTTGAAATGTGAATAAAGAAAATATCTAATAAAAATATTTTCTGGGCCTCAGCACTAGAACAGATAACCTTCTTCTATTCCCATTATTTTAAGGTTAGTTCTTTCCATAGTATTTCAAATTTCCTGGATATTTTGTGTCAGGAATTTTTTAGAGTTAACATCTTCTTTGATTGATGTATCAATATCTTCTTTGTATTTTCTACACCTGAGATGCTCTCATCCATCTCCTGTACTCTGTTGGTGATGCTTGTATCTGTTGTTCCTGTTCTCTTCCCTAGGTTTTCCATCTCCAGGATTCCCTAAGTTTGTTTTCTTTACAGCTTCTATTTCTACCTCTCTTTGGAGATATAAAGAGAAATCCATCTCTTTCCATCTGTAAAAAATTTTTTTCCTGATGAGGCAGGCTTCTGATGGGTATTCTTGGGTTGTATAATTCTAGATCTACAGTTCTGTGTGTTTCAGGACATGTATGTCTGTTCAACAACCACAGATCCGATTAAATTGGGCAGACCAATAGAAAGAGAATGTAGATCCTCCAGGCAGACTAGTGCAGCTGGGTTTGCTACAAATGACACAGCGAGCAGGGAAGATGGGTGGATGAAGTGCTGTATTCTAGTTCTTATTGGTGCTTTCAATAAAGATGATTTATTCTACTCATAATGAAGTACTCAGCCTGCTTATTATGGTTCTTTATTTATTTCTATGGGATTTTATGCAAATAGGACAGATTCCTCCAGGCTTTGGGCAAAGCCTGTCCATGTACCATAGAAGATCTGTCTTGTCTCCAGCAAGAAGGAAGATTTCCTCTGCTCTGTCAAGTGAGCACATTCCCCAAAGCATTCAGATTTGTCTCTCTGTTTGTACTGCAGACTAAGTCTTTGATCAAAGCACTTGTGTGTTTGGAGCCATGAATTACTATAGTGAAGAAATGATAATCAGTACATTTCATTTTTTGCCTTTAACACATATTGGTGAGTCAGTCAGGGAATTTATCCAGTCTCTTCCCACAAATACAGCTGTATGAATTACTACAGTCAATATTGTCTAGTCTTGTTTTAGATAAGAAGACACATCCTCCTTTCTTTGCATTGATTTTCCTTATCTTCAAGTCACTGAAAAACAAGAACAACAATGTGCAACGGGTGAAATCTGTGTATTCACAGAAATGAGTCAAAAATTCTAGTCACCAAAGTAGACAGAATATGTAACTACTAATCATGAATTGGTCACTAGAGTGTGTTCTTTTGTCTAAGTTCAATAAAAAAAAAGGTCTCTCTATCACAAGAAAATCCAGAAAATAAGAAATTTTATTTCATGTTGGAATTTTTGTCAGTAGGGAAAACTGATTTTCAGTATTTCCAAGGAATTATTTTATTCTTAACCTGCTCTCCCATTTATATCTTGTGGATAAAATGCTAGTATAAAAGTGAAAACAGGCTGGGCAGTGGTGGCACATTCCTTTAATCCCAGCACTTGGTAGATTTCTGAGTTTGAGAACAGCCAGGCTTTTTTGAAACCCTGTCTCAAAAAAACCAAAAGAACAAAACAAAACAAAACAAAACAAAACAAAACAAAACAAAACAAAACAAAAC
>JADRCD010103499.1:9400-20319 GCA_019843815.1 Montemys delectorum | reverse complement strand
GTCACACAGACACACACACACACACACACACACACACACACACACACACACACACACACATTTAGCTCAAGGTCTCGCCCATCCTTAGTAAAACGCCCACTATGCTAATCTTCTGGGCTAGTAGAGACAAGTTTCTTTCTTGCTAATTCCTAGGAGTGGTTCAGCTACAGTATGACTGAGAATGATGATTCCACTTGACCTTGTCCTACGATAAGTCTCTCATTCGGTAAGCTTCAATGCCCTGGAGGCAATTAGTCTGGATGGGTAACATTCTTTACGAAGTTCGAAGCCAGGATTTGGCTAAGATGTTGGAACATTGGTAAAGGTCAGAGAGCAACGTCCAATTTTGTCTAGCTATTAATAAATCATATCTTGGTGGGCATCTAGTACTCGAGTTCACAAGAACATATCTGGGCTATCTCTGAGTTAGGGGATACCACAAGACTGACTGAATACCCAGGAGGCACAAACTCCCTTGGAAGTCATAATCCCTCTTGTCTTTGATCAGGCTTTTACCCCTGATACTGCAGGTAATTGGAGTAGATGAGTGGGCGTGGCAGGGGAAAGGATTGTGGCAGAGTGTGACCAGGAGAGGGGCAGTGAGCTGGATGTAAAGTAAATATGTTAAAAACAAAAACAAAAATTCTACCACCACTATCCACTATCACACCTCCCCCACTACCACTACCACCAACAGCAACAACAAAAAACCAGACTAAACCGAAAAACAAAGGACGTGGAGAGCAAGTGAAGAAGATAATTGATGTTGGTATCTGGTCTACATCCATTATAGCCAGATACATCACGTTACACACACACACACACACACACACACACACACACACACACACCCCTAACCTACCTTAGCACATGATCCACAGTAAAATAGTGGTCTCTGGAGGAGCACAGCTGTGGTTATTTGAGAATACCCACTTACTCAGTTATGTGACAATTTGCAGTGTTGTAGCTCTTTCTTCTTACTGTCACCTCATCATGTACTTTTAAGTGATTTTTGTCCTTTACTACTCTGCAAAGATTTAAGATTATTTCCAAATTAAAGAGCCATTAAGACACTCCAAAAGGCCTCACAAGAAAAAAAAACATACTATAACTACATGATATTTCATAATTCACTCTGAATTTATTCTATCAAATTTGAAGTCTTGATTTCCCAGGTTCCTCATTAGAAATAAACGTTTCTGACTTACTGTAGCTTTAAGAAACTGAGTGACACATAACCAACCAACGGAGTCTGGACTAGAACTTGGCTTTGGAGCTTTTATGCTTTGCTGTTCAGTCTTGGAGCCCACAAGATGGGAACATTTTTAAAAGAGAATTTCTTGTACAGAATTTGCATTCTGTGGAACTGGTATTTTAATTCTCTGTCTGGAGTAAATACCCATTAAATATTTAAATAAATCGCAAGGACGCATCTGTTTCCTGCTCATTGTGTACAACCTGTTGGAAGCTTTTGGAATGAAAAGTGGCATTTGGAAACCTCAAGAAATGACAATAGCAGTTGTGATGATGTTTTGCATTACTCACAGCTGATGCAGGAACAGATGATCTCAAAAGCCCTTAAGAAATCAAGCCAGCATTGGGATATCTTTGTTTAGAAAGTAAATTTTGAAATGACATGCCTTCGAATAGTACTGAGTAGGAGCTGGGCAGTGGTGGCGCACTTGGGAGGCAGAGGGAGGTGGATTTCTGAGTTCGAGGCCAGCCTGGTCTACAGAGTAAGTTCCAGGACAGCCAGGGCTACACAGAGAAACCCTGTCTCGAAAACAAAACAAAACAAAAGTCCTGGAGCTTTGTTGATTACTCTGTTTTCATTTATAAAGCAGTTGTGGTAATACATATTATTCTTCCTTTTAGGGAGCACAGTTGAAGCACCTGAATGCAACTCTAAGTGGGTAAATGGGTTTTTAAATTGTTGAATTTGAGGTTGAAAGGCAGACAGGCTTAGCAATGAAAGTTTGTAAGCAGCTGCATGGGGCGGGATGGAGGGTGGATTCCTTTAGAGATAGAGAGTGAGACCAGTCAAGCTGTCAAGGCAAGTAGGCTTTTAAGCTTTTGCATCTGGAAAAGGCAGGGAAAGAGTGGGAACAGCAGATTCCACAGTGAGGGCCTCCAAGTAACCGCTTTGAGGAATACTGATTTCTCTCATCTTATCCTTTCTTCAGGGGCATCGGGCTTCTTTCCCTCCTCTGGCTTCAGCTTCAGACTCTCCTCTTGAGCTTGTGAAACAAGGCTTCCCTTTATCACAGGAGGTATTAGCTCTTGTCTAGGCCGAGGAAGCTACTCTTCTCTACATCAGTGGTTAGATCAACTACTGACTAAGCCCTCAGTCATGCTTGCTGTGGTACTCAAATGTCTCACAGAGGTCTCCACACATGGGTGGCATCTGCTGTCTCCATCAGAAAGGGCCAGAGATGAATCATGCTATTCTTACTAGAGTAAGCAGACATAAATGAGAATCACTTCTCAAATGGTGTGTTAGGAAGAAGGCAGCTTTGAAAAGTCCTTTCCTTCCGACTGGTACCCCAAGGTATATGGGTCCTTATTATCTTATAGGAGAGGATGAGTAACACTTTATTCTGTAGCTACTCATTGTCTATTAGTGGCATCATCCTTGCCTCTGGATGCATTAAACCCATTATTACTTGTTTACTGAGGAGAGTGGGCACTGGAGCAAGGGAGAAAGGAGCTGTCAGTACTAATCCAGACATCTTGGCATCTGTTGTGCTGGTGGGAGGCACTGGAACCCCTGGTGAGCAATCCTATAAGAGTAGATTGCTTGGATTATGGGACTTGGCATTTAGGGCCAACACTGAAGAGAAATACTAAACTCTCAGCTGCTTCATAGCTCCAGATGGGAACCCCTTATACTTACCTTCAGTGTTGTGGAAAACAAGGCCTTAACTTGGACAGGTGAAGCCAGGTAGTGAAAGGATTAACTTGACAACCAGGGAAGTACTTAGCAAGACTCAGTGAGATTCCCTTTAAATGTATTTGGGGAGAGCTAATGGGATGGGGGCTGTTGAACTCTTGTGGCTATGGGTTAAACATCTAGTGTGCACTACTTTTTATTTTTCACGTTCAAACAACTGGTGTCCATTTAAGTACATTGTGCAATAGCTGGCATGACATGCCTGTCACAATCTTGTCTAGCTCTTTTGTTTGTTTTGTTTTGCATTATCAGTTATTTAACTTTTTTCATATACTTTCCTGCTGAGTGCTTATGACCATGTAGATGGCTACCCAGTCTCCTTTGCTTTTTAAATGTTAAGGTCAGTGAGACTCCTTGAGAGTTACTTTTGGGGACTTCTTCCTAAGGAGCCTCCACACTTGCTCAGAGTTCTCTCTTAGTAATGTCGTCTACTAGGGTGAGTCAGAGTCTCTTTGATCATGTGGCTTCCCTTGGAAATTCTAAGGACATTTCCCTCTCTAATGAGATCCTCTTTGAGATCTCACAGCATCTCCCTTTGGCCCTTTCCTTGTTATTTCTGCTGAAAGAATTCAGCTGAAACACAGTCTAGTACAGGAAGAGCTTATTACAGAATAAAGCATGACACCCCAAAATAAAGAGAGACAAGGATCGGACAGACCTTGGGGCCAGTTCACATTTCAGACAGGTCTTTACTAAAGCCCCTAGAACAGACAGTTTTCCTAAGAAGAATTTACCTGTCTGGGTGAGTGGCAGACCCATTTGAAATGGCTGTTACGAAAGGGCCACTGGTTTGTAATGATAGATTGGTATAAAGTTAAGGGTGCCTATAACCAGATTTACATAGCTATCAATTAATTAGCTTCTGAGAAGTTCAGGAGGTCATGCTTCTTACCAGGATCAGAGACAACTCATGTCCCATTCCTGTAACCAGTAACACGTATTTTATAGTTTAACCACTGGTTTTATAATCTACATGGGAGAGGCTCTGCTCTAATGTCCCTGGGGTCTGCTAGTGCCTAACTCGTTACCTAGTAGCATCAGCGAGAGTCACAGCCTTGGGTGAACATTTCTGTTCAGCTGACACTGTCTTTATATTCCCAGGTAGCCTCTGGCATTAGACTGGGATAAAGACCTACAAGAAGAGACTCAACAAGGGCAGAAGAAATACCTCTCTTCTTTCCTTTCTAGTCTCAAATATCCCAGGAGCAGCTCTTATTGTCTTCACTTTAGAGGTCAAAGGAGTCTTGATGATACCATTCATAGGACTCGCTTTCCCCTATAGCACACAACAGGGTAGACAGAGGGAGAGAATAGACAGACAGGACAGGGCAGCATGTGGAGGATAAATAACTCCTCTCATGGGGGTTCATCTTCTGCAAAGGTTTTGATATTTGTTAACATATGTAAGGATTTCTTTCTACAAGGCTGGGACAACGACCCATGGGGTCATAATATTGAACTGGCCAAAGTTTTCTATTAGCTCTGTTTTTTGTCAACTACATCGCAGAATATTGGTAATGGTGCTTATAACAGTTCCCTTTAAACTTCAGATTCTTATAACCCTGATTCATTGGGTAGGATAAGTCAAATTCCTGACAGAAGTCATCTTAGAGGAAAGATTTCCTGAAGGCACTTATACAGAACTAGCAACGGATTTACATCCCGGAACCATGTAGTCCCCCAACATGACCCTTAACTCCAGTGAGCCACAGCTCTCTCAGTGAACTTCAGTGAGATCAAGATTTGGTAGCCATGTTGGCCCACATCCTGAGAGAGATAGCAGCAGAGACCTGGCTACATGTCTTGTTGACCAGCTAGACAAGACATGATTTGAGTAGAAGCTCACTTGTCCAAAATTCTGACAGTTTCAATAAAAATGATTCTATAAGGTGAACATGTTGTAAAATCAAATTTCAGTTTCCCATTTGGATGAATCCACCACATCTTGTCCAATAATGCCCTTAAAATAAGCTGTCCTAAGTTGCATATGTGGGAAGCTCTTGTTCTTATGTTAAAAAAGAAACCATCTTGTCAAAAGGCACTGACAGGGTCTTCAAAAGTGCATTTGTTTGGCAGCATATAAACACAGGATGACAGGAAAATAGTTTGCTACTATTAATAGTAATTTGTGAATTAGATTTTTCTCTATTTTAAAGCTGTATATAAATTCACCTTCCTTGAAGGTCAAGAGACATTGTAGCCCACCTAGGGAATTAGCTACTATCTTCCACTAGTGACACTGTTGATTGAATGTTATTGCACTGAACAGTTTTCAGAATGCTTTCAGAACACGGAGAGAATTCAGAACCAGTGAACAATTATTATTACTATACTATGTCCCTCTGTAGCTACTTTTACTTTTGTTGAAATATCAATAAAATTGAAGAAGAAAAGAAAATCATGAAGCCATGCTTTAAAAGATTTGAAACTTACAAACAGGAAATATAGGCATCAGAGCATTCTGCGATAGAGATAGAAAGGGCAGTCAATGGCTGAGGTTCTGCTACCTCCTGGCACAGTTAGTGTATTTCTCAAAAACTATGTAGGGTCACAATTTCTCAGCTGGAATACCCTTGTCTTTAGGGATTCTCATGGTTCTTTAGTTAGCACATACTCTGAGGTCCCCTTTCTATTGCTAGGGCAGCCATAGAGAATTGCACAAAGACCATGAGTGTGCTAGCATATGAAAGGAGCTCTGATGTTTTTGTGAGACAAGTCAAGATTTGCTCCACTTAGAGGGATCATATTCTGATAAAGCAATGTAAGGAAAGAGTATTTGGGAGTTTTTCAGTAGAGCTGAACCAGAAGGGTTCTGAAATGCTCACACACAATAGTAGGATCTAGAACTCTTCAGTTTTTGTTTCAGTTTTCTGAAACATCTTGGGTCAAGGGGAATATCAATCAGTACTTTCATTTCTTTTGGGTGAGCTGATAAAAGGACTACAAGGACAGGGACAAGTGACAGCAGGGCAGATGGCCAGGGACAAAGGCCTTGTCACTACAGAGAGAGGATGAAGAGAAAGAATGCCCTTGTCTTATTGTTTTTGACTTGAAACTACCAAACATATAATCTGTTGATATTAATATTCAATAAATCCTTTAAATCTGTTTATCTTTAGGATATGCCACCTCTGCTATTTAGAGACCTAAAAACTAAACTCTTCAGAAAAGAGACATTAAAAAAAATTGTGTTTCAATTTCTTTTTCCACTGGAATAATATATACATAATACACACACACACTATTTTATAATAATAATACTTACGGAATAGTGACTATATGCTATCTTACTACATGTACATTCATAAATATTTATCACTTAGAATCAAGCATTTTTATTTAATATTCTTTCATGCTGGTATTACTACCAGCTACTTGATTACATATTTTTAAAAGGAAAGAAATTTTAATGTGCTCTGTGAAGATAACATTCCTAGAAAAAAAAATCCATGACCTGCTCAAAAATTTTTGGATAGTCACACTATGACACAAAAATTCAGCCTTACAAACAGGGATTTCTGGAAGTTCGATACAGAAGGTCCTCCACCCATTTTCCTGTCACACAGGATGTATTGGCTTTTGTTGAAATACAGCGTGACACTAAATAGCTGGCGACCACTGAATGTGTTGCTTATTATTGGGATCACTCCATAGAGCTGCATTTACAGGAAATCAAATGACCTTTCAGATAAAATTTCTGATGCCAAATAAAAAAGTCAACTTAAGACTTTGTTGTGACATTTTTCAGGCATAGAGCTCGAGTTTTATATATGCCCAGAAAAGCTTTGTTCTTAAATACTCATACTCAGAGTTTATTTAGGTACATTTTTAATAAACAAGATTTATGAACTTTCTGCATTTACTTCATGCCTTCTAACATAATATCTGCTAGGTTTGAACCATCAAGGAGCAGCGTAACATTTTAGCAATGTTGCTAACTTCATGAGCATGTAATTAAACACTTAAGCTCAGTAATTTATTAAGTTATATTGCTTTTTTCAGAAGATTAGTTTAAGAGTTTTTAAAATCCTGTTCATGAGTTTGTCTACTCTAGGACAAAGTATAATAGAGTTATGGATTTTGTACTGTTGGTTAATAAAACTGATCCATCCTGTCTAATTTCCTGTTGACATTGACTATGTCTACAATAGTGGTTCTCAACTGAAACCCCACTGGGGGATGCATATCTCTTATTTACATTATGATTCGTAACAGTAGCCAAAATACAGTTATGAGATAGCAACGAAATAATTTTATGGTTATGGGTTACTATAGCATGAGGAACTGTTTTAAAGGGGCACAACATTAGGAAGGTTGAGAACCACTGGTCTAGAAAGAAATAGCAGGATTGAGTAGAAAGAAAGATTATTCACATTGCTGTCTGAAGTCTATCCAGATAGTCTAGTGACTCTTGTTTTCAGATAGGATACACTTACCGTGTAGCCCAGATAATTTTCAGCAGCGTAAATGAGCTAAAGAAGGCCCTATTCTCATGAAACATTTTTTTCCCTTTGGGTGGCTGGAGCTGCGAGAGGATAAGCCATACATGATAAATGAATAATAAAACACATCACACATGAATAAATGTAACATATGTTTACAACAGAGTTCCAGTGGCCACCATTTGGATACTGAAGAAGACGCTCCTTGACAAATGACACATAATGTGCTGTACAATTGACAAGCTTTGTGTACATGACATGGATCATCCAAGTGATATGGTATGAGGATGCTAACTCCTCTTTCAAGCTGTGCTTTATCTTTTGACTAAATCTAAATGTGGAGCCTTCAGAACATCAAGACCTGTTAGGAGACATTTTTCATTTTAAAGCCATGAAAAGTACAAAGAAAAGCAGGTGACAATCTCCTTGGGTCACATATTTCCCATTATTCATCCAGTGAGACTGTGTACAATTTGCTCAAGAAGTCTGGTGGACATACACATATAATAAATAAAAGTGTCATGAGAAAAAATAACTAATTGAGTTTGGAGAGATGGCTAAGTGGGTAAGCTCACCAGATAGCTGCTCTTATAGGGGATCCAGGTTCAATTCCCAGCATCTATGTGGAGCTGCTGGAAACCACTTATAACTTCATATCAAGGGGAATCTGATACTTTTTTTTCCTGACCTTTACAGCTACTACAAGCCAAGCAGTGGTGGCTCATGCCTTTAATCCCAGCACTTGGGAGGCAGAGGCAGGCGGATTTCTGAGTTCGAGGCCAGCCTGGTCTACAGAGTGAGTTCCAGGACAGCCAGGGCTATACAGAGAAATCCTGTCTCGAAAAAAACAAAAAAACAAAAAACAAAAAATACAGCTATCTACATACATGTGGCATACTCGCAGACACACATATACAAAAATAAAAAATAAAAAAAAACCTTAAAAAAAACCCTTAAAAAAGAAATAATCCACTTATTGAAGGGTAGCTATTTGTAGAGGCAAATATAAAGTAAAACCAAACCTGAATGTGAATTGTGTAGAAGCTGTATGAGAAAGGAGAACGTGAACAGTAAGCTGCCATTCCTTACTATTTCCTATGTTTCAGTCTACTGGACTGTGAAAGCCAAGTCTTATCAAAGGCAGGACTCAAAGCAACAGCAATACAATTTGTGCTGGAAACTGATACTACAATAGATCGTTTTGTCCATGGTAAGTAGACTTAGTAATAGTACTTTTCCCTAAAGAAAAGATGAGATTGTTTGTAAGGTTAATTATTTGTCAACTATTAAGAGCAGCTTAGTAATAGTCCAGTTAAATGCATGACTTTTTTTCACTATAGCTTCCATTCCCCTCTCCTTTCCATCCTGTTCTTCCTCTCTCTCTCCTTTCTTTCTTTCCTAATTAGTGGACTGGTATGAGGATGCTAGCCCCTCTTTCAAGCTGTGGTTTCTCTATCTTTTGACTAAATCTAAATGTGGAGCCTTCATAACATCAAGACCTGTTAGGAAACATTGTCCATTTTGGAGTCATTAGTAAATAGCTCTTCCTAATTGGAAAGAAAACTTTCAGCAACAAATCTGATCTAATTAACTCAAGCAAGAAAAGGTATGAGCCAACTTTTTCCAGTTCATAACTTGTGCTATACAAACCAAAGTGACTAAACAAGCAACCAGGTGAGTCTGGTGTGCATTCAGGGCTAGGCACCATGCCAGAAGATCCAGATAGCTTACACTTGGCATTTAGAAATGGCATGTAAAACTCATCAGTATTTTGAGAACCACTGGGTTTCATTTTAAGATCCTTTTTATACAAATTTTTTTACCTCCTGTAACCCAGCAAGACTTCCAATGGAGAAATGGGGATACCAACCCAGTTATAAAACCTTCAACCCATAATTTTTCCTGCCTATGAGAGATACAGGGATAAAGAAGAAACAGAAAGTGAAGGAATGGCCAACCAATCATTAGTCCAGCCCAACTTGAGTCCTATGCTATGAGAGAGCCCACCATTAATGCTATCAATGATACCCTGCTATGCTTGCAGACAGAGGAGGCTAGCATAGCAGTCATTTGAGTGGCTCACCCAGCAGCTGATGAAAAAAGATAAAGAGACCCACAGTCAAACAATAGGCAGAGCTCGGAGAATCTTGTGGAAGAGGGGGAGGAAGGATTGAAAGAACAAGAGAGCTCAAGAACACCACAAGCAAAGCTACAGAAACAACTAACCTGGGCACATAGGAACTCATAGAGACTGAACCACCAACCAGAGAGCATGCACAAGATGGACCCAGTCCCCCTATACATATGTAACAAATGAACAGCTTGATCTTCATGTGGGACCTCTAATAGCAGGAGCAGGGCTGTCCCTGACTCTGTTGCCTGCCGTTGGATCCCTGTCCCCTAACTGGATGGCCTTGTCCAGCCTCAATAGAAGAAGATGTGCCTAGTCCTACTAGAAGTTGATAAGTCGAGGCGGGTTGTTATCCCTGGGAGGTGTGTCGTTCTCTGAGGATAAAGGCAGAGGGCATTAGAGGGAGGAGAGAAAAGAGGGGGAAGTGCTGTTAGGGATGTAAAGTTAATGTGTTAATTAATTAAAAAGAATCATTTTTAAACTAGTTTTTCCCATCAGGAAAATGAAAAGAAAGACATTATTATCATTAGCAGAAAAATATACATCTTGAGATAGTTAACTTTATAACTATGTGGATAGTCTAGAAAGATAAGTAGTGGAGTATTTTTTAATGATTTTTATTGAATGAATCAGAATGTATTGGTTAATTGACCAATTATCTAAGAAAATGTTTTCTTCAATAACATTTGTTCTTCCTCTTCTGAGACAAGAAATTTATGTTCAATATAAATATAAAAATTATCTAATAAAGCTAATGTGTAGTCTTAATATTATATAATAACGTGTTAGTAACAATTACAATCCTTAATTCTTATTTAGTGCAGTGTGTATATTTATAAAAATATAGTCATACTATACTTACCAAGGTTTTAATCTATTTTTTCATTATAAAAGTTTACTACTATAATCTTGTTTTTAAACACAGGTTTTCACTTATCCTAGGCTGGCCTAGAACTTATAACTTAGCTGAAAATGACCTTGAATTTCTGATCCAACTGCCTTCACCTATCAAGTGCTAGGAGCACAGACTTGAATCACAATATGTGGTCATTCATCTATTAACCTACATTCACACTGTAACTTTTTTTTTATTAGATATTTTCTTTATTTACATGTAAATTTCTCCTTTCCCAGTTTCCCCTCCAAAAAACAAACAAAACCAACAAGAACAAACCCCTGTTGCCTCTCTCCTCCCCATGCCTGCCACCCCACCCTCTCCTACTTATCGGCCCTGGCATTCCCCTACACTGGGGCACAAAACCTTCACAGGGCCAAGGGCCTCTCCTCCCATTGATGATCGACTTTGCAATCCTCTATTATACACATGCTGCCAAAACATTTAGTCCCACCATGTATAGTCCTTGGTTGGTGGTTGGGTCCCTGGGAGCTCTGAGGT
>JADRCD010103498.1:0-12844 GCA_019843815.1 Montemys delectorum | reverse complement strand
TCTCTCTCTCTCTCTCTCTCTCTCTCTTCTTTCTCTGTCTCCTTCCCTGTTTTCTCCCACCACTTTCTTCTCCCCTTCTTCTATCTTTCTCTTCTCTCCCCTTTCCTCTTTCTCTCCTTCCTCTTTCTCCATCTTTCTCTTTCTCCTCCCTCCCTCATCCTCTCTCCTTCTCTCTTCTTTCTTTCTTTCCCTGTCTCTTTCCATCCCTCTCGCCTCTATCTGTCTCCCTTTCTCTATCTGTCTCCATCTCCCCATATCTGTCCCCTTTCCCCCTCCTCCCTCAAGCTTGCCTCTTCTATCTCTTGGGAGAACCCTGCTTTATATACCTCTACAATGACACCAACTAAGGAGAATCCTACCTTGTCACACTAACTCTGCCTTTAACTGGACAGGGCACTCTGAGTCTTAAATCCTCTCTCTCTCTCTCTCTCTCTCTCTCTCTCTCTCTCTCTCTCTCTCTCTCTCTGTCTGTCTCTCTCTCTCTCTCTGTGTGTGTGTGTGTGTCCAGTTTCAGGTTCCAAATAGGACCACTCAGACTCAGATAGCCCAACTCCCTGCTCAGTCAGGAGTGTGTCCCAGTCCCTGGCACAGAAGCCTTGTGGGTACCCAGTCCACTTCTCAGCTTAAAGCTTTATTCTGCAGGTTCCTTGGAGACTCAGTTTTGTTTTGGAGGGTGACCTTGTTCCAAGTTCTTAGGCTACACTCCGTCCTGTTAAATCTCCGACTATGACTGGTTAGAGGGAGACAATGTAGGGCTTAAATAATTTACCTGGCTTCCACATAGCTGGTCCTTTGTGGAGATTCATTTGATAATAAGGAGAATTGACTTGAGAAGACGCCGTTGGCTTGGGGTAGCCCCTTATGTACTTCCTCTCTCTGAGGCTCTGCCACTGTGTTGGGAAGAGCAGCCTGTATCTACTCTATTCCAAGATCTTCTCTCTAGCTTTGTTTCAGACTTTCTATAACCTGGGTGGAGGGTGGGAACCTCTCAGCTGTCAGTCTGTAAAGAACAGAGATTTCTTCCCCAGGCACCTGCTCAACATGGCTCCTGGGCTGCAGAATGAGACAGCCTGAATCTCTGCGTGGCCCAGACCAGAGGGAGTTCTTATTAGATCCCGTTTGAATGGAGCAAGGAGAGACCTGAGGGTTCAGTGTGCTTACATGTTTCTGTTCTAACAACATGCTTGTTGATAATTAGAAGGAGTGATTTGCATGGAGACAATTAATGTAATGAGGCACTGACAAACCAGATCTTCCCCTTTGAATAGCTTCCTCGTGCTTTTGCTCATTCAACTCACCCCTTCCAGTGAGCTTTGTTTATTGAAGAGGCGAGTTTCAGGAGAACTAAGACTCCCTGTGTATGATGACTGGGCACCCCATGTGAGCCCCCCACCTGGCTCTTGACATTGCACAGGTCAGGAGGATTTCTCCTCCCCGCACCAGGAGAGGTTCTTGAGAGCTGTGAGGGAGCAGAGTCTCCCTTGGAGTAGAGCATCTATCTCCCCAGCACCTGTTACATACAGGATAGGAGGCACTGGAAACCTACTTTTCCCACAAACTGCTGGCCTGAGACTCCACCCTGAGGACCCCATCCTTCAAAAGTCAGTCCCCCGAAAAATTGTAGTTAGTGGCAGTGGTTGGCTTTTCTGACACTTGCAGTCTAAGCATCAGTACGTATCCCACAATCTCAGCTGACTGAGAACTTAGAAGTTTATGGCAAAGCCTTCAAAGTCACCACTAGTTTCTCCTCATTCTGAGACTGACCAGTGGCTCCCTTTGCCCTGGGTTCTTTGTGAGGATAGAGGAAAGGGCAGAGAATTGGTAAGTATCTATCCCTCTACACCAGTCTGTTCTCTGTCATTCCCCAAAGGCCACCATTCTGGAAAGCTCTCTTCCTGCGAATAGCAGCTGACATGGCTCCTCGTGAGTCTTGGGACTCGAAAGGGAGGGATAGAAGCTTTTTACAGTGGGTGAGGATGTGGGATGCCAAAGCTATCCACTGCTGATCACAATTTAGGTCAATGAGACTAATGGCTGTATCCATTGATAATGGCAATCACATGGATCACAGATTGAAAAACAGACAGCACAATCTCATGTAGACAAGAAGTCTACATGTGGGGGCTGGTGAGATGGCTCAGAGGGTAAGAGCACTGACTGCTCTTTTGAAGGTCCTGAGTTCGGATCCCAGTAACCACAAGGTGGCTCACAACCATCCATAATGAGATCTGACACCCTCTTCTGGTGCATCTGAAGATAGCTACAGTGTATTACGCTGGAGCGAGCGGGCCAGAGTGATCAAGGCTGGAGCAAGCAGAGGTCCTGAGTTTAATTCCCAGCAGCCACATGATGGTTCATAGCCATCTGTACAGCTACAGTGTACTCATACACATAAACTAACTAACTAACTAACTAACTAACTAACTAAATCTTAAAAAAAAAAAAAGAGAGAGAAGTCTACATATACCAGGCATGGAAGCAGAAGGGATGGTGTGGCTTCCAGAGGTTGTCAGAGCAGGGGAGGTGTTTTATAGAGATGGATTAGTTAGTGGGTATGAAACTCCAGCTGCTGGCTAGGAGAATAAGTCTCGGTGTTCTACAACAGAGAAGTGTGTCTTCTCAATGATGTCATAGAGTGTAAATCAAAATGGCCACGGATTTCAAGTGCTCTCAGCTGAAAGCAATAGCCAGTGTTGGAGAAGTCAGAGTCTGAACACTGCTGAGCTAATCATCACAAGGGGTACAGCACACACCAGAAACCACCCTGTGCATCCCACCACAAATGCATGCAATGATCATTGTCAGTTAAAGGTAACTGAATTAAAGGGGTTGGGGAGGTAGCTCACTCAGTCAGGAGTTGACATGCTTGCTGCGTATACTTGGGATTTTATTTTTAATTTGATACAATGCAGAGTAGTCTGGAAAGAGGGATTGTCAACAGAGGAATTGTGTAGATCAGATTGATCTGTGGGCATGCCTGTGAGAGATCATCTTAATTGATAGTTGATGTGGTAGAGAGCAGCCCACTGTGGGCAACACCATGCCTACACAGATGAACTGATACTGTATAAGAAAGCTAGCTGAACCTGAGCCAGAGGAGAGAGCCGGTAAGCAGGGTTCAGCCATGGTTCCTGCCTCCAGATTCCTGCCATGACTTGTCTCAATGATAGACTGTCACCTAATAATAAGCCAAGCCCTTCCCTCCCCATCACAGCCACAGAAAGGAAACCCAACGCCCTGTTCTTTCAGGGGATTTGAGAGAAATTTCCAGCATTCATATTAGGTGACTCACAACCACCAGGGGATTTGACACCCTCTTCCAGCCTCCTCAGGTACCCACACACACATGCCCCAACCCCCAAATAAAAGTAAAAGTAATCTTTAACAAAGACATTAGTCAAAGAGGTAGCTGGCATTGAGTGTTTCCGTAAGTCTGCCCTGAGACTTGAGAGGCAGCTCGCAGGTTTTCAGGGTTAGCCTGTCTCATCCTGTGACTGGGGCTAACATAGCATTGTTGATCTCTCTGACAGAATCCAGAATCGTTAGGGACACTAGTGAACGGCTGCTATGAAGTCCAGGCTGCTGTCCCTCAGAGAGCCTGGAAGCTCACTTACCACGGTCCTGTGCATCTGGAAAGCAGACTCAGGCTGTTGGTGCTTGCTCCAATTGTCATGTAACTTAGTCCTTACATTCTGCACAGCTTCTTGTCCCACTCCACCCTGAGTTCAGCTCCCAAAGTGAAATGAAGTGACTCCAGGCTCCACTAGTCCTCTGTGTGGGGATTTGATGACTCGTGACAAGATAACACAGCCAGGTGCCCAGAGCCAGAATCACACTTTAAGACATTCTCCCTGAAGATGTCTTAGAAATAAATATATACAGAACACTCCATTACTGGGCTGTTTGTGATTAAACATTTCAGATATACCTAACATTCCCTCACAGAATGGTTGGCTACACAGTGATGGGGCTGGCATAGCTTCAGTCAGAGGACATGACCGTTTCCTGTGGACCAACGTGAAAAGATTTCCAGGCTTCCTAGTTACATGTCACATGCATATATACATGTACCCACACTTCTAGGAGGAGGGATGGAAGGAGAGGACATCCATTATGTGGTACTAGATGGAGTCCTGTCTGGGAAGAGCAGCTTTCACTGGGTTCTCACTTTAAATGTGGGTGTTGAGGCACAGCCGCCGTATTGAAGCTGTAAGTCTGATAGTAAGAGTCAGGAGGTTGCCTCCTGTCCCTCGGGTGCCTGTATGCCTGGCTTCACTGTCATACAAAGGCATCTTTGCGTCTGACTAGGAACTGAGTATTTGCTGGCTGTGAAGGCCAACCTTCCGACCTGGTTGCAGACGGGAGCACGGCACTGCTGGATTGTCCCAACTTCCTGCCAGTTCCATGCAGGATTCTTCGGATTCAGTAGAAGCTGCTTCTTTCTCCACATAGATCTGCGGTCCAGCGGAGTCTTGGATGCTGAGCATCCGGCTTGGTTCCCAGTCGTCCATGAGCTCCCAGGGAAGTCTAGAGGATTCTGCAGTATGTTGAATGCTCAGGTGAGGATGATGACTAGAGTTAGGTGACTGAATTCGCTTCTACCAAGGACGGGTTGATAGAGACACCCAAGGTCAAGGCCCATCGAACAGGCTGATGGTAGAGACTGAAAATCTCCAGAGGGAGAGAAGACCTTGGCCTCCCCAGCCTGCAGTCTGTGAGAGAGGAAGCGCTCATTCAGCCCCACCCCAAGTGGACTGTTCACTGTTGCTCCAAAGCCTTCTATAACCCAGAGCTGGTTCGCACTCCCCTGTGGACATACCAGCACAGTAACATGCCCTTGAGGCTTGAGCCATGAGTAACACGCTCTGTCCACAAGGATTGTGATACACAGTGGGAAGCATGCACACTACTGTGAGGTTGGGGCCAACTCTAACAACCCAGCCACGAGGCCCACACTCCTCTAATCCTTCACACCGTGCTTTCTCTAAGACTCTGCTTTCCAGAGTTTGAAAGCTGTGGCCAGCTCTGCTCTGTTAACTGAAGACGTGAACACAGCTAGGTCACAGCCTGAAGGCCATGTTGCCTTTATTTCTTTCAAGCTTCTCAGATCGAGGGGAACGTTTCCAAAGGCCTTTGGAAGGTAGCAGGCTTAGGAATGGGGTGCAGAGGGGGAGGGGAGATCCAAGAACTGTAAGCTCCCTCTTTCTTCATTCAGACAAAGCAAGGACAGAGGGAGGCTGAGCAATATGATTAAATTGTTGCCAACCAAAGTCACCTTGGCTTGTCAGGCCCACGAAGGCCAGCCTTCAGGCAAGCAATAAAGCCAGTGTCTGCGCAGGGCCCAGTTCAGGGATCTGCAACGATGAAGGTGATGGATGATGATGCTCAGGGACAGGGGACACCGCCAGAGGGACAAGGAGGGAGTCGAGTTTCTCAAAGAGGCACAGGGGCAATCTGGGAGGTCCTAGACCTGCGCCTCAGCGAGTTTTTCAGGAGGTAGACAAGAGCACAGGGAGGGCCTCAGTTGATGTTTCTTCCTTTCTTTCTTTTAAACATTTACTTATTTTTAAGTAGGTCTCTCTCTCTCTCTCTCTCTCTCTCTCTCTCTCTCTCTCTCTGTGTGTGTGTGTGTGTGCATGTGTGTGCATGTGTGTGCGTGTGTGTGTGCAGTGACCCTAGAGGTCATAAGAGGGTGTTGGATTCCCTGGATTTGGAGTAACAGACAGTTGTGAACAGGCACGTGGGTGCTGGGAATTGAACTCAGGTCCTCTGCAAGAACACTCTCTAGCCCCCAAAAGATGCCACCGCCCCCCCCCCATTCCAGCTGCTTGCCTTGAGCAGGCCTGGCAGTCTCCTCAGCCCTATCCTTTGCTCTTCCAAGGTTCATTCTTATGGGTAGCCCCACTTGTTAACCCTAGGATCCCCTTGAATGCAGGTTGACAAACTGAGTCTCAGGGAGGATTCTTAGAGGCAAGGGAACTGCAATTCTGCTGAGAAGTCCCAAAGGGAGAGGACACAGGGACAGGAGTTCTGGGAAACTCAGACTGCAGCCTACAGTGCCAGAGACAAACTGGGAAGACCAGAAGGGCTAAAGGCCTCTTTCCCCACTGGGAAGCAGGATCAGTAAATGCTTTATGCATTCTTGTGATATCCCATACAAGGTCACCCTAGGTGAGCTAGTCCTAGTGCTCACAGGGTCTGTGAAAAACCTTCTCCGGTATTACATTGCAGACAGAGGCCACAGGACCCTCTCCCACCTCTGCCAGGACCTCACCCCTGTCGCCTTTCTTCCCACAGCTGTAGAAGGTGAGTCTCATCTCCAAAACAGTCCGCTGGAGGTCGGAGAACAGCGCAGAAAGGATAGCTGTGAAACTCCTGGCTCTCTTTCCCTCTTGTTAGGTTAGCAAGACACAGAGCTCTTCCATCCTGGGTAGATGTCGGTGGGAAAGAGGTCTGGTAACAACGTAGAATAGGGGAGGTGCTGGGCACCACACCAGTGTCTGAGCTCTGGACTTATAGCCAACCAGACACCGTGCCTGCTCTTTCTCTTCAAAAAGGGCTTCTTCTGCCAGCTACACATACCCAAGAGAAGCCACGTCGGGCAAGTTGAGAGGGTGAGGATCTGAACCCAGGGCAGCCCACATGAGCTGCTGGTCAGTCTACGCAGCAGCTGCACGTGGCCATCTGCAGGGGCTTCCCAGATGGCGCCTTTGCACTAACATCAAATCTGAATGACGCCAGAGCATTGCACTCGCTGGCTTTTATTAGCACACATCTCTGCGAGCTATTTTTAAAAATCACCTTCAAGCTCACAAATCTCTGGCTAGTGCAGCTGATACTTCTGCTCAGAATTTATGGGAAATCTGGTATCCAGCGGGAAGTTGGTAAAATTCTCCTCCTACAAAGTGGACAGTCTCATGTTGACCGACTAAGTTCTGGGGAAATGTTCTACATGCAACTCGTGAGTCTGTTCATGGGAAATGGAGCCTAGACAACCACGTGACTTTTAAAGAAACTAGGAGTGACCTGTCAAGTGTCAGATCTCCCCTGAGGAAGGTGACAGGCCCTCTGGAGAGGTGGAGCCTCTGGGATGGCTCTGTTCATCCCAGCAGAAGATGAGCACTGGGACGCAGACGCTAAGACCATTTTATGTAAGATCCACCATGACTTCCAGGGGACTCTAAACCAGTGTCAGGCCACTGACCTGAGATAGGCCACGGGCTCTGCCGGGTGAGCAACAGGGCGTTCTCCTTCACTCAGGTTACTTAGGCTGTTGCTAGGTTCTCTTCCCTGCACCTGGGGTCAAGTTCGCCAGTAGGTGGAGGGTGAGGATGAGGAGAGTCCCTGTTGTGACCGGTTGGTTCTGTCTGCCGAGTCACCTCAGCCTCAGGGGCCAGATATTGACCAACACATTTCTAGATGGTTCTGTAGAGGTATCTTTTTCATGGAGGTAACCCTTAAGTCAATAGGCTCAAAGCACAGCAAATGTCCATGAGGCGGGTGGGCATAATCCAATAAGCTGAAAGCCTTAGGGGAAAGGAGGGGAGGGTCCTTTTAGAAAAAAAAACTTCACTGTAGGTGATCTTGTGGCTGGATCAGGTGTGCTTGCTTCTAGCCTGCCAGGTAGCTTGGGCATCTTTGTAATTAGAATCTCTTGAAGTTCCCCCATTGGCATGCACAAACCTGAGCATGCCTCCCACCCCACCCAACCTCATTCTTTGATTTCTCTAAAGAATACCAGTCTCTGAGACTTGTAGGGATCCAGGCTGGGAAATCCACTCTGGAGGAGTTGGTTTTTGCAAGGTGTGTTTCCTGAGAATCATGTACGAGTTAGGGAAAGCTTCCCCTGGAAAGCTGAGAACGTGGTCTCTGTGTGCTGATGAAGACACCAGGGCTGGCCCACCAGTGAGCTTCGAGCTGCAGGGCTGACCGGGATTTAGGTCTCAGCAGGGGCAGTACCAGTCAATTGTGAGATCCAAGGGCTGAGTGATGGTGGACAAAGTACCTTTTACTTGGCTCCGTGTCAACCCCAGGTTAGAGGTGACTAGAATTTGATCCCAGAGCTGCCTCTCTGTCCACCATGACACCTGTAGTGATGTGACAGTCCTCACCCTTCAGTGTCCTGCTAAGCTACTTTGCATTGTCTGATCAAGTGCATAACTGCCAAGGGCCCCTGTAGAGGATTCATTTCAGAATCAGGTAAGATGAATGAGAAATACAAGTAATTCTTGTGTTCCAGGGGCAGAAGCAGGAGGATCTCGGTGAGTTTGAGTCCAGCCTAGTCTATGTAGGTAGAAGTTTCAAGAAAGAACAGGAGTGGGGTGGGGCAGAGAGACCTCTAGAAAAACATTATTTTCAGGAGTGTCTCTGATGTTTTCAAAAGAGGTTGGTGTAAAAGGCTGAGTGAACCAGGTGTGGTAGCCAGAGACCATCAGAGAGCCAGAGACCATCAGAGAGCCAGAGAGGACAGGTGCAGAAAGCAAAACCTGGACATTGAACCTTCCGGCTCTCTGGTCTCAGGACTGCAGGACTCACTCCTTCTCTGTATTCTAAGGCTTCCTGACTGATAAGGCTTCCTGCTTCAGTCTGTGAGTTGCAACATTGTTTCTCTAGGACTGATAGCCCTCAGACAACAGGTCCAGTCCCCGGAGGTCTGCAGCCTGCTAAAGGCCTACGGAGACCTTCAGCTGCTGCCACACAGAGTCACTCCGCTGGTAAGCTTACTCCTCTCTGCCTACATCGGTTCCATTGGCTCTGTCTCAGGAGAGTCCTACAGACCCAGGAATCACAGCTGTCCTGCAAGAGGTTGCCAGTTCGTTAGTGTGCTGTGGAAGGCAAGAGGGGCTGGAGCAGACCAGGATGGGTTTCTAGGCACACTTTAACCCCAAGAAGGAAACAGAATCCAGTCCGGCAGGCCACCCTACCAACACACTCTAACCCTCTTCCTCATCTGCTACGAGTTCTGTGCCAAACTCGACTGGGATGCAAGTGGCATCCAGACAGCCAAAGGAAAGTGAGTGTTCGAAGGATTTTAGAAGCTTCAAGAAAACCAGCAGGTGTCCAAACTCTAACTGCAAAATCAAAGCCTCGGCTCCCAGCTCCAACGCACCAGTTGTCACAATCACTTGAGATAGCGGGGATGAAACTCATAGTGTCGCTGCAAATCGTATTTGTTCTGTCGTTAGCCAGAGCGGTGTCATCTGTGAACAGAAGCTCCTTAGCAGAGGGGGAGCAGGACTGGGCAGGCACGCGCCTTCCCACTGTCGTTATCATGACTGAAGAAGTGAGACCGACATCAGAAGTAGCACATGCAGCTGACACAAGAGGAGCTAGAGTGCGTGGGAGGGGTGGTCTTGTGTGAGCCTCCCCAGCACCAGCAACCACTGCAGCCAGAGACAGATGGTGCCCCTCAAAGGACATTCAAACAGATCCATGATGTGAGAAGGCTTTGCTCCTTACAAGAGCTTTGTCTGCTAGCGGAAGAATAACATTCCTAAAATTGGGCAAAAATCTTCAGATCAACTTCGAGTGTGTCTAGACATTAACTGAGGTTTGAGAGCCACAGGTCCTCTGGGCCCCTTATTCCTTTCCTGTGAAAGATGCCGAGGGCTACTGATCTTGCAGTTATAGGAAGGACTGGGTGGTGACCTCTCTAGACAAGCGCATAGATGACCAAGTTAAGGAATTGGGTGGTATAAACCATGCTCTGTGATGTTCCCTGGTTTATTCTCACTTTGCATGAGTGAAGAGAGAGCAGTAATCCCCAGAGAGCTCTGGCTTTTAATCTTTTGTTTGCCAGGTAAGGCTTTGGCTGCACTGTATTCTAGCCCCCTACAGGTCAGCTGATGTTGGCCTCATTGGCAACAGGCTGCTGCCAGTTTGCTGTAGGGAAGCATCATGGGAAGAAATGTAATGGTGTGTGATGCTTGCTGAAGCCCACCCCAACAAGCTGATTTCTTCATGAAGGTGAAGGTTTGTGTTGAGCCTGGGAGTCTGGGGTCAGGCACCAGAAGGTCGAGTCCTCTTGGAAGAGTTTTCTCTCTGTGCTCTTACTTCACAGCTCCAAGGACAAAGCAGAGACTCTGCTTCCTGTGACAAAGGGGACATGGGGAACAAACCTGTTCGTGAGATCTCTTATTGCAGCGATGACCATCCATGAGCTTGCTCTCCTTTGCAGCATGAGCTTGTCGCCTGAACACCTGCCTGCCCTTACCTCCCAGCACTGAGGCCTTGCCGGTTAAGTTCCCAACAAGTGGGCTGTGGGGGCGTGGATTCACACCACAACGTTATGTGTGAAAAGGAGAACAAATGTCGCTAAATCTAGCAAATTCCAACATCCATACCTGGATACCAGATAAAGCCAGCAACAGCCCAGCCTTCATCTCGGGAGGTAGATAAACAGCCCAGTCCCACCTTCAGCAGGGCATCTGCAGTTGGAAAAGGGGGAAGGAGACTTTTCAATAGCTCCAGAGCAGAATCCACAGCAATAGTGTAAACCACCAGATGGTGTGCAGAGACAGAAATGGTTGTGACACAGTATAGGATAAAATGATGCACATACTTGTGTGTGTAGATGGATGGATGGACGGACACACAGACAGACAGAAACACTCATACTCGTAATAAAACTAAGTTTTCATATTTTCCTTAATAATGCTTTTCATGGAGACACTATCTCTGTGAGAGATGTTCTTGCACAACACAGGCAGCCTGTTGATGTCCTACTGTGTGAACAGGAGTTTCACTGTAGGAGGGCTAAGTATCTATGGGGCTTAATAAATGTTACTTGGTTCTTGCCTCGAGTAAAATAATCTGTGTAAACTGTTATGTTGTCTCACTAAAAATTCCTCAAATAGGGGCCATGAGAAGAGTTAGCTGAAGAAGTCAACTGCTGCCAAGTCCAATGACCCGGTCATACTCTCGAGCCCACAGAGTGGAAGGAGAGAACCAACTCCTGCAAAGTGTCCTCTGACCTACACACACACACACACTCAGTACACACTCATATGTACACTCACTCACGTGCGTATTCAATGTGAATAGTAACATCTTGGAATACCCAGTGTCCACTATAGAAAAGAAAAAAAAGATGTGGCATAGTGGACACTCCCAGCATGCAGTGGACACTCCCAGTGTGCATTGGACACTACCAGCATGCAGTGGACACTCCTAGCACACAGTGGACACTTCCAGGCATAGTGGACACTCCCAGCACACAGTAGACACTCACAGAACACAGTGGACACTCCTAGCACACAGTGGACACTCCCAGCACACAGTGTATGCTCCCAACATGCAGTGGACACTCCGAGGCATAGTGGACCAACTGCCAGCACACAGTGGGCACTCCCATCACACAGTAGACACTCCCAGCACACAATGGATGCTCCCAGCACACAGTGGGCACTCCCCCAAACACAGTAGATATTCCCAGAACACAGTAGATACTCCCAGCAAGCAGTGGACACTCCAAGGCATAGTGGACACTGCCAGCACACAGTGGACACTCCTAGTACACAGTGGACACTGCTAGCACACAGTGGGCACTCCTAGCACACAGTCAACACTCCTAGCACACAGTAGACACTCACAGAACACAGTGGACACTGCTAGCACACAGTGGGCACTCCTAGCACACAGTGGACACTCCTAGCACACAGTTGACACTCCTAGTACACAGTGGACACTCCTAGCACACAGTGGACACTGCTAGCACACAGTGGGCACTCCTAGCACACAGTGGACACTCCTAGCACACAGTCCACAGACTGTAGTCCTTGTCTATCACAGACAGGTGTCTAGTCCTTTCCTACCCCAGGTCCCTTTGAGGTAGGGTCAACAGCATTTCTCCTAGCCCTTGTCATACAGGAGAAGAGGCAAGGACTCCCCCAGTGACCAGAGTTAAGAGTAATGCTAATAACAGAGTGCGGTATAATCAGACAATGCCCCAGAGGCAGCTGGGAGAGCTCACTCAGGTCAGGCCTGAGCCTGGCCATCCACACTAGCAACTGAAATCAACTGAAAGAAGTGAGGGACGTTTACAGTCGTGAGTTTAGAGTGACACAAAGGACAAAAGAAATTGAAAGTTTGTGGGGATAGAGGAGAGAGATAAAAAGAGAGAAAGAGGCAGGGAAGAGGAGAGACAGACAGAAAGACAAAAAGAAGAGAAGAGACAGACTGAGAGGAAAGGGGGAGAGAGAATGGAAACACAGAGAAGACAGAGACAGAGACACAGAGATGTAAACAGAGAGACAGAAAGGGACAAAGACAGAGAACAAAACAGACAGAACACACACACAAAGATAGACGGATGGATGGATGGATGGACGGATGGAAAGATAGATACATAGATACATGTATGTATACTAGAACTCATGTACCCTTGAGAAAACTAGGGAGCCAAGTAGATATTTAAAAGAAAACTGACAGCTTTTGCTCTGTGGGAAGGGCCCTTCTGTGCAGCGCTGGACAGCCTGGAGGCTCTTTTGCTTCAGCCTCCTCAGGGCTACTTGGCAGCTCCTTTTTCATCTCTACAAACTCCCCAAACTTTATCTCATTCATTTATAATTATAGTTTTTTGTTCCTTCGAGAGTCTGCCACAGCACATGTATGAGGTCAGAGCGCAGCTGGCAGGCTTTATTCTCTCTCCCTCCATCTTTACGTGGGTTCCAGAGATCAAACTCAGATCACCAGGCTGGTGCTGCAGTCACCTGTACCCTCTGAGCACTCTCAGAAGCCCCTATCACCAGACTGCTTGGAAGAACTGAAATTTCTTTTCATGGAATTCTTCCAGCCTGGAGAGAGAGAGAGAGAGAGAGAGAGAGAGAGAGAGAGAGAGAGAGAG